>CAUYPO010096762.1:0-40229 GCA_963574435.1 Cheirogaleus major
GGTTGAATGTTTTCCTTCAGTGTGTCTCTCCACCTTCCTCCTGTCAAAGGAAGCTCAGTACCTGCCCCAAACAGCTCAGGGTGACTTGATATCTGCCTCCCTGTGGCTTCTGGCCCCTGGTTCCAGATCTGCCTCTTGCCACCACGCAAACCAAATCCCTCTTCCATAAAGAGCTCGTCAGTGAAGACGCTACCACTGCCCTTCGCGTCTCTTCTTCGAGCTATTACTACAGGGCCCCAGTCCCTTCAGCCAGCCGCACAGTCCTCATGCGGTTGGGTTTGTGGCCCGTCACACTCTGGACTCACTTCTGTGGATGTTTCTTGGGGAAATAACGTCTTTCGAATGCACCCCAGAGCCTGGCGCAGCAGGCAGAGCGTCAGACAAGGAGCTGGACCAGGAGGCATCACCACCCACCATCTCCCTCACACCACCCGTCTCTTTAGTCTGTTTGTCCACCTGGAGAGGGTGGACAAGGTGCTCCACGTGCCGTGTGTGGCATGAACATGACACACTGAGATTGCCAGCACGAGGCTGGGTCAAGCACAAACCGGTGGCTGCGTGTTGCTATTCCATGACTGCTGTTGAGAAAGAAGGGCCATGCTTTTGGTGACCGTGCCCTGCAGGACAGAGCTGGTTGGTCTCCTAGACCTGCTCCTCCTAAGAGTCACGATGCAGCCGAGGGAGCCGAGACCAAGAGGAGGATGTCACTCAGGGTTCTCCAGGCGACAGAACCAATAGCGTGTGTGCGTGTACAAAATGAGATCTATCTTAAGAAATTGGTTAATGTGATTGTGAGTCCAAACTCTGGTGGGGGAGGCCAGCAGGAGACCCAGGGAAGAGGGGCAGTTTGCGTGCAAAGGCGGTCTGCAGAGGAGCCGGGAAGAGGCGACGCTGCAGAAGTCTCAAGGCCGCCCGCTGGCAAAACCCCCTCGCTCAGGGGAGGTCCTTCTTGTGTTCCATTCGGGCCATCAACTGATTGGACGAGGCCCACCCACACTACAGAGGACAGTCTGCTTTACTTGAAGTCTACCAGTTTAAACATAAATATCATCCAGAAACAGCCTCGCCAAAACATCCAAAATATTTAATAATGTGTGACCACATATCCGGATCCAGCCACACTGACACACAAAATTAACGGTCACACCCAGGAAACCTCTTATCCAGGGACAGGACACAGGATATAGGAGGAATCTAGGATGCAGTCAGACTTGGGATGTTTTTACAAAGGGGGGAAAAACCCACCAAAAACCTTTCTCAAACTTCAGGAAGTTTCTCACATTTATATTATCTAAACACAATGCCTGATGTTCATCACACCATTGATTACAATAAAAGTGGTTGCAAATTATAACACAACCATCCAGCCATCAAAACTGATGTGGTATATACGAATACTCAGTCAAGTGGGAAGAGTTTAGTATATGTACGCATACATAAAAAGTCACAGGGTAATAATTATAATAAAGATACAGATTATACACACCAGGATGCTAACAGCATTTATCTCTAGATATTGGAATAATGGGTCTTTTCCTTCTTTCCTTGTATGTACTATGTAACATTCCCATTAAGATCCTGTGTCACTTGCTAAAGAAAGCAATAAATAAATAAAACTTTTGCAAGTAAACAAAATGATTTCATATAGCCATTTTTAGTCTGTCACCTAAAAATGCAGAAAACTTCAAAATATATGTGGCATTTGTCTGAGTTATATTTCGGCTAAATTTAACTAAACCTTTACATGCCAGAGCCTGTGGGTTTTGTTGTTGATGTTGCTATTTTGGTTAAAAAATGCTTTCAATGTTTTTAATCAAATGTAAGAAAGCACTTCATAAAAAAACTACTAAGTATTATGTATATATCAGTTATTTCTAGAACACATTCCATTCTTAGACACTGGCGGTCTTGGTCCACTCTTGCTGCTGCTACAAGATAACTTAGACTGGCTAATTTGTGAAGAACAGTAATGTATTGCTCACAATTCTAGAGGCTGGGAAGTCCAAGTTCAAGGCAGCAGCAGATTCTGCGTGTGGTGAGGGCTGGACGCCCCTGCTTCCAAGATGGTGTCTTGTTGCTGCTTCCTCCAAACAGGACAAATCCTGTGCTCTCACACGGTGGAAGAGACAGAAGGGCAAAAGGCATGAACATCTCCCTTGATTTCTTTTATAAGGTTATTAATCCCATTCATGAGGGATCTGCTCTCATGACTTAATCACCTCCTAAATGTCCCATCTCATTGATGATTAGGTTTCAACAGGTGAACTCAGGAAGGACACATTCAAACCACAGCATCGGCCATAACTAATTCCGTCTCAGGCATTCTTACACATAACCAGTACCTTTTCTGCTCTTAGCTGTTGCTTCTGCTAAATCTTCAGAGCTCTTATCTTTCTTTCCCCCCTACAATTTTGTGTCCAAAGGAAAGACTATCTCATTTCTTCTCTGCAGTTTTGTGCATGGGTTTTATAACTGCTGTCTCTCACCTTCTGGTCCATAGGGCCTCACGGTGCATCAAAGTTTCTCAACCTTGGAATTGTTTACATTTTGGGCTAATTATTTGTTGTGGGGTTGTCCGCTACACTGTAGGATGCTTAGCAGGAACTTGGGCCTCTACCCAATAGACTCCAGTAGCAAACTTCATGTCATGATGACTAAATATGTCTCCGGACACTGCCAAATATCCCCTGGATAGCAAAATCGCCCCGGGCTTAGAACCAGTGCCATGTGTCATTAATGACCCACATACTCCAGAGTGACAGGGAAGAATGATGATCAGATGAGCATCTTGGGGACAGAGAAGGGCCTTCACCCACGTGGTACTCCCCAGCCCGTCCGCATGCTGGTCTGATTGGATCTGACTGGCCTTGTGTTCTCTGCGGTCAGGCTCAGTGTTCTCCTGCACAGATCCTCGCTGCGGCCAGCAGGGCCACCTGCCTCGTGGGAGCGCTGCTCTGAGTGAGGCTGTGTCAGCTCAGAAACCAGCGGAGAGAGGGCGCTGGAAAGAAGAAACCACGTGAGCGTAGGGAAGGGGAAGATGCAGGCATGTTCACAGGGCATTCAAAAAGCCAAAGGAAAGTAAAAGTGGACAGGCAGGAAAGTCATGGAAATGGGGCTGCTGCTCTCGCTGGTCTGGGCCTCAGCTGCTGGTCCCCTCAGTTAACAAGATGCTCACAGGGCCTCCCTATCCTGTGCCCTGAGAGCAGGGCCTGCTTGTGGGGATGCTGTTTTAGCCATACAGGGATTAGGGGGAAAGGAAAGGAAAATGCCCCTCCAGATCTCTTTTACACCTAAATCTGTAATTTTTGTGCTATTTTTAGCCTTGGCATGAAAAACCCCCTGATCTAGGACTGAGGAGCTGATGAAGGTGGTCTTGCTTTACATGTAAGCAGCGAGGCTTCGTGGCTCTGAGAGGTACCCCTGATCTGGCCTCCAGCTTATGTTGGCTCCTTCAGACCCTGAGAGCAATCAATCCCACACACACTCTTGGAATATGGTCCTGCCAGCTTACAGCTCAAACCCCTTCCATGGCTCCCTGCTCTCTGCAAGATAGATCTCAACAGCGTAGCATGGTCTTCGCATGAGTTTCGCAGAGCTGCTATAACAAATTAGTACCAAGTGAGCAGCTTAAAACAAGAGAAAATTATTCCCTTACAGTTCTGGGGGCCATAAGCCTAAAATCAAGGTGTCAGCAGGGCTGGTGCTTTCTAGAGGCTCTGAGGGAGAATGCTCCACGCCTCTCTCCTGGCTTCCAGTGGCTGCTGGTGGTCCTTGGCATCTTCCGCTTGCAGCTGCGTAACTCAATTCCCCACCTCCGTCTTCACATGACCACCTTCTCTCCTGTGTTTTGTCTTCTCTCTCTTTTTTTTCTTATAAGGACATTGTCATTGGATTTAGAGCCCATCTGGACAATCCAGGATGATCTCATGTCAAGATCCTTACCTTAATGACATCGGCAAAGGCCCTCGTTCCAAATAAGTTCACAGTCGCAGATTCCAGGTGGGCATATCTTTGGGGGTTGGGGGACTCATCGTTCAACTCAGTACAGTCTTCAAGGGCCTCCAGAGTAGGGCTGTCTTGGCTTCATTCATTTGCTCACTCACTGACTCATTCATTCCCTCAGTTAGCTGATGAGCCATGCTTGGCATGTCTCCATCTGGCCAGCCTCCTGCCTCTTTTCCCTGCATCCTACTCCATCTCTCCTTCCACCTACACTCCCGGGATCAGAGCTCTGAATCCTCGCCACCCCTTCAGGGCCCAGCTATACTCCCACCTCCTCCAGGAAGTCTTCCTTGACTTTCCAGCTCACACTGATCCACCTTCAGCAATCTAACCCCATCCAGATCCCCATTTGGCTCACTGCAAACTGAAGACTGGCTGGGGCTGTCTGTGCAGAGCCGCCTGCAAGTCGCTCACCAAATGTGTGCTGACCTCAGCTTAGCTGGACTCAGCCACGGACTCGCTGTGCAATACGGACTACGCCGGCCTAGTCTCTCTTTGCTCCTCACCACCCTGCTATTCCCACTGCACCTATGAGGAGGGTTCAAATTCACAAGACAAGTCAGCAGCAGACCTCAGACTAGGGATATATTCTCATGCAATTCCACCACCAGACTCAGAGAGGAGGGCTGAGACCAAAGGCTCCTGCACACTGATTGCCTGTTATTGACACTTGCCACGATGTTTCACTTGCAAACACTCCTCCTTCCACGGAGATTTCCTTCTGTCTCCTTACTCTGCTGTCACTCTTTGTTGGCACTGGCCCCCAGTCGAATGCCAGTAACAAGAGGAGCAGCCCCCAGACAGCCTTGAGTGGCCCTGGCAGTGCAGCCCCCTGGGGAGGGCTCCGGATGGGACAGGCTCCTCCCACATACCACCGGAGGGACCTCCCACCTCCAAGGCCACTGTAGGCTGATGGAAGACCTTCCCACTTCTGAACCCATTCCCTTTCAGGCCACCGTCACGTTGCTCACCAGGGTTCATCATTGTGCCATTCCTTGCTGCCATGCTGTTTGTTCTGCCCAGAAAGCACCCCCTTCCCTGACCCTACTCACCCTGGGCACTCACTGTAGATGTTGTCTCCACTGGCTTCTTGGGGTGAACTGTCCCTGCCTGTCCTGAGTCCCCTCCACCCCTTGTTCATGCTTCCCCTGCAGCACCCAGCCCACTGTGCTAGAAGGGCAGCACCCAAAGTGTGGGACGGTGCTCATTCACCTTTGTACCTGGGCACCAAGAAGATGCTCAACAAACCGTAGAGGGAGCTCTCCTTGCTTCTAGCTGTTCACATTGTTCCAGGCAGTCACTTCATACCTGTCCCTGCTTACCAGAATCATTCCTGCATTTGCTGCACGCGCTACATTCTCCAGACCTGCCTCGGCTGCAGGCTCCTCCCACTCTGCTGTACCTAATTGTGGCTGAAGACAAGTCGGTAGAGGAAAACATGAGAAATGCATGTCCCTGCTAAAATAACACGTCTTCCCAGACACACTGTCCAATAGCAAAGTCAAGAAATTCTTCAGTCTGTTTCACAAAAGGCCAAATCTACCCCTTGACTCCCGCTCTGTGAGGACTATCTTTATTCTAGGGCAAAGAAAGTGGATAGACCAGAGAAGTTTTCAAGAAAAGCAAATGCAACTGAAAGAATGGGGAACAGTAATGAAAAGTAGTTACTTATTTATTTATGTATTTATCCAGTTATTTCTTTTAACAGCTTTGGGGAGGTAACTGGCATATAATAAGCTGCAAATGTTTAAAATCTATAACTTGATAAGTTTTGACAAATATATACGCTGTAAAGCCATCAAGATGGTGAACATATCCACTACTCCCCCCACACAGGGTTTCCTCCAGCCAGGCCCCTGCACAGCCCTCCTGCCCGAGCCCCGAGCAAACCGCTGATGCACTTACTGTGACCATAGGTTAGTTTGCATATCCTAGAATTGTATAGAAATAGAATCACAGAGTACACACTTTTTAGGTCTGGCTTCTTTCCCTTCTCATAATTATTTTAAGATTTATCCATGTTGTGGTGTGTATTAATTATTCTTTTCTTTTTATTACTGAGTAATATTGCATTGTAAGGATAAAGCACATTTTATTTATTCATTCATCTGCTGATGGACATTTGGGTTGTTTCCAGTTTGGAGCTATGGTTAATAAAGCTGCTATGAACATTACTTTACAAATTTTGTATAAACATGTATTTTAACTTCTTTGGGGTAAATACTGAGGATTGAATGGCTGGGGTTATGGCAGGTGTATGGTAGGTGTACGGTTAATTTTCAAGAAACTTACAAACTGTTTTCCAATATGGTTGCTCCATGTCGTACACCCGCCAGCTGTGCATAGGGGTTCCAGTGCTTTCCCACACTCACCGACAGTTTTTTCAGTTTTACCCACTCTAATAGATAGTGCTGCTAAAACATGGTTTTAAATTGCATTTCCATCATTACTAATGATGATGAGCATCTTTTCATGTATTCCTTTTCCATTCATATATCTTCTTTTATAAAGCATCTGTTCAAACCTTTGGTTCACCTTTTTATTAGGTTGCTTTCTTGTTATTGATTTTTGCAAGTTCATTAAATATTGGGACACAAGTTCTTTATTTCCTCCCCATTTGTGGCTTGTCTTCTCATTCTCTCAACAGTGCCTTTTGAAACACAGAAGTTTTTAATTTTGATGAAGTTCAGTTTATCAATTTGTTATTTTGGAATTGCAAAGTTATTAATTTAAAACAAAGCAAGATGAGAGGCTTACAGTATTCAATCACTCAACATTTATGCAGAGCTTACCATGTGCTAGGGACTACTCAGCCCCGAGGAGAAAAAGTCCAAGACATGATGCCTGATTTCACAGTGCTCAAAGCATGGTGGGAGAGGTGAAGTGAATACCTTATTATATCTGATACAAGGCCGGGCATGGTGGCTCATGCCTGTAATCTTAGCATTCTGGTAGGCCAAGGCAGGAGGATCGCTTGAGGTCAGAAGTTCAAGACCAGCCTCAGCAATTGCGAGACCCCGTCACTACTAAAAATAGAAAGAAATTAGCTGGGCAACTAAAAATAGAAAAAAATTAGCTGGATGTGGTGGTGCATTCTTGTAGTCCTGGCTGCTTGGGAGGCTGAGGCAGGAGGCTTTCCTGAGCCCAAGAGTTTGAGGTTGCTGTGAGCTAGGCTGATGCCATGGCACTCTAGCCCAGGCGAAGTGACACTCTGTCTCAAAAATAAATAAATAAATAAATAAATAAATAAGCAAGTAAATAAATAAATCTGGTACACATTATCAGTGCCCAGGGAGAGAAACAAAGAGGGTAATAGAATTCATGGGAGGAAATGGAAGGAAAAAGATACGAGAAGGTAAAGTGGGTGTTTTGAGCTAGGTGCCACCCTGAACTCTACATTTTTTGTTTCTGGAAAGGCCATCCTAATCATTTGTTTTTCCTTTCTGTGTAGGGTGAAATATTGACCAACAGACCTCATTTAAAACAAGAGAGGTTTGGATTAAATATGGAAAAGTGCTTGACAGAGAGGATGTCAAGAGGAGGGGTGGGGGAAAGACCAAGAAAGAAGGAAAAAAAAAAAAAAAAGATTAGTAGCAAAGAAATATCAAGGGAAGTCTCTGCTCATAAAATAGAAATTAATGGATTACAGAGCAAGGACATTAAGAAAGATCTTTAAGAGGTTGCAGGAAATGGGGGAATCAGGGCAAAGCTGAGCTGTCATGTGGAACATTTTACATAACAAACTGCTGCTTAAAGCTAATATAAGCTTTATATTATAAAGGGTAAGAGACAGCACGTGCCCAGGAGAGAAGACATGAGAGAAGAAATAATGCATAGGATCCAAGTTCTGACTCAGAGGCAGCTAACTTTGCTGAGTGCTCTATGCCACCATAGACCAGGCTGTTGTCATCTGGAACTTTGTCACTTACCTAGTCCATGATGGTTTAGGGGACGGAGGATAGATATTTTTTTACTGCAGTACCTTGGGAAGACTTTCTCATGTGGTACTTACCCTGGAAGTTATTCTTTCCCAAGGGGGAAACATTAAAAATAATCAGGAACTAAAAAACTCGTTTCTCCTGCTATAATGTAGTTCGGAAGCAGAACAGAGTGGGGCTGTACAGAGTGGAAGGGGGCTCAGCGAGAGGAACCACCCCTCAGACACTCAGTGGAATGTGCTGCACAAGGGGAGGTCTTCTGGGTCCCAGCATTTAATGGTCGGCCATGCTGACTAGTGGGAATGGAGATAGTCAGAGTGAGTTGGAGATGCGGAGTTGGAGAATTTCCACTTAAAGTGCAAGCTGTGCGTGATCACAGATGAAGACACCATCTGCAGTTGGAATAACAGCCCAGACACAACCGTTCCAACACAGAGCCTCGGGGACCATGGGACAGCAAAGGGTACAGGAGATGAGAAGATGGCACCAAACCAAGGCCAAGAAGCAGACAATTCCACGGCCATCCTGGGGTTTTTTGTTTGTCCATCTCCATAGTGTCAATAGCAGAGCTAAGTGGAGTTTCTGTATTTTGTTGCAACTGAGCACAAGGCAACATATACTTCCTCTCATGCGGTATCATCCATCATTCTCAACTATTTCAGTTCGGATCAAAACTGCAACTAACTGAAAAGTAAAATGTAACAGAGGCTTAAACAAGATAGAAACTTTAATTTTTTATTAAAAAAAAAAGTCTGGGCAGGCAGATTAAGGACTGCAGATTAAGGGTCCCATTGAGTCAGGGACCCAGGAAACTTCTAGATCACTACTATCTTGCCATCCCTGCAGTGTAACCCTTTCCCTCATAGTCTCAGGTGGCATTTATGTTCCAGGAGAGAGACACCAATGAAGGTGGTGAGGGTGCACACCAGGTCTCTTCAGGGAGAGTCCCGGAAGGTATTACAAGAGGGACACTTCTGCTAACATCCCATTGGCCAGGACTTAGTCACATGGTCCTGCAAGGGAGGCTGGGAAATGTGGTTCTGACCCATGGCAGCCATGCACCCTAGTGAACATTCTATTCTGATGAGAGAAGGGGGAAATGACATTGGATGACAACTAGTGGTCTCTAAGATGTTGATTAATCCATCACAAAGTCCTAAACTGGGGAAAACTCAAAGACGTGGTCATGTATTGAACTGCGTATTGAACTGCATGCTAATTGGAAATTGCTCGGTTTCCAGCGCCCAGAGCAAGCATACCAAACAAATAATTCCCCATTAGAGGGATCCTGGGAAGGCACATGGAGAAGCTATGACTTGAAAGAGAGATTCTTTGACAGTGTTAATAAGGAAAGCGGCAAAGCCAGGGACAGATTACGCTCTGAGGCGTGTGTTCTCCAACGTAGCAGAGAAGCCAGGGAACCTGGGAGAATAATGAGAAGAAAAACAGCAGTCTGTGTGTGCACACTGGGAAAAAGAAGAGTCGTCAAGAGAGAAGAATGATTGAAATGGAACATGGCGCAGGAAGAGCGGAGTGATGAGTTGGGTTTCTCGATTTTTGGCATTAGGAAAAGAACTTCACATGGAACAAGCGCTTCTTGAACACCTGCTCTGGGCAAGGCCTCGCGGTGGGATCCTGAGATGAAGGAAGAGAAACTAGGCAGGGGCCCTGTCCTAGGGAGCTTCCAGTCTCAGAATGTAAACTTGCCATCTTACGATGCTAGGTAACACTTTTGAACTGACCGCTTCAAAAATTTTATCTTCGTTTATGAACACAGAAACTGAAATCTTTACCAAACAGGTGTTCAGTTGTGTTTAATAGCTCGAGTTCTGGCATCAGACACTGGCTTCAAACTCTTCTTTCCATCACATGGTTGGTGACTTTCCCAATTTTAACACTAGAAGTCCCACATCCTGGGCAAACCAGGTTGGTTGGTCACCATAGTTGTGTATAAGCTTCATGTTCATGGGCAAGTTACTTGACGTTTTTGAGTCACAGTTTCTTCAGCTATAAAATGGGAAGAATAACAATACTGACTTTTTATGATTGTCATGAACATTAAATGGGAATATGTTAATAGTGCTTAGCAGAGAGCCTGGCTTAAGAAGTATTAATTTTTATTGTTACTGTTATTGAGATTGTTATAAATCTGATGGATTTATATACATTTTACCCATATTCTCCTGGATGGAAACTACATGCTGTACTGGAATAAGTGAAATTGAGCATTTGTGATGGTTTTATAACATATTTCTCATGGATGGCAGGGAGCTAGTGTTATTAGGGAATTTTCTTTTCAAATTTAATATAGATCTCCAATTTCCCTTCTTTCATGTTTTCTGTATACTAATCATTTTTTCCCATTGTCATGGGATCTGAAATGAGAATATCCTGTGAGCATCCATGTAAAGCAATTGTCTGAAATGTTATAATAAATTTGCTTTTAAAAGGCCAATTCAGATAGGTTATAAGAATGATAGGGAAATTTTTTTTTAAGTTCCTGTTTTTTACTCATTCCTTCTTTCAACGAATATTTAATTGTGCTATTATTAGCTGTCAAACAACATGCCAGGTACTGAGTACAGAGGAATGAAAAACCCTGTCTCTTCCCTTAAGGAACTCACCTAGGGAGGTGGACATTACATTGCACACAAGCAATAGAGACAGAGATGCAGTGCTCCCCAGGCAATGAGAACCCCTCAATTTACTTGGTGGAGTCAGGTGGAGTTTCTAAAAGAAGTATTGGATGAACTACTACTGCATCCCAAGTGAACAGAGAGGAGCATGAGAGTAAAAGCATGGAAATGAAAAGCCCCAGTGCCATTCAGATTGGGGGTCTGATGACCCTGAGGAGGGTGGTGGAGACTTTGTTTGCAAACTCATCCAACAAATATCTGCTGAGTAGCTATTACACGGATGGTACTATTAAGTACACAAGATACAAACTCTGTCCTTGGAAAGCTTAGGGCTTAGAAGGGAAAATAAGGCATGCACACAAACAACCAGTGCAAGGTATCTGCCATGGACTAAATGTTCGTGTCCCTTTCCAATGCATATGTGGAAGCCCTAATCCCCAGCATGGCTGTATTTGGACATGGGGGTCTCTATGGAGTTAATTAAAGTTAAATGAGGTCATAAGGGTGGGGCTCTGATCCCATAGGATTAGTGTCCTTATAAGAAAAGACACCAGAGAGTGCTCCTCACCCACCCCCCACCCTCCCAGCTGAGCGTGTACAGGGAAGAGCCCTCCTGAGGACACAGTGAGGTGACCATCTGCAAACCAGGAAGAGAGCCCTTACCAGAAACTGAACTGGACGGAACCTTGATCTTGGACTTCTAACCTCTAAAACTGTGAGAAAATTAATCTATTGTTTAAGCCACCCGGTCTGTGGATTTTGTTATAGCAGCCCAAGCTGACTAATACCCATAGCCATGATATATTATACCATAAAGGGGAAGAACAAAGTAGCATTGAACTTGGAGGAGGGGAGATATCCGCTGCCTAGGGGAGCCTGAACCAACTTGCAGGGGAGGTGACCTTGGCTAAGCCTTAAACACCTGGAAGCACTTAGAGTTAGGTGAACATAAATAGTGGAAGAACATTCCAGCTACAGGAAGTGTTATGGGCTAGCTGGCAGCCAGAAAGCATGCAGCTTTCATCTGTCTGGAGAGTCTGGCGTGCGCATTGCAGAAGCCTGTGGGGCACGCCGGCTATGTTAGGAAAGGCTTTGAAAGTCAGGATGAAGACTCCGGGCTTCCTTGAGGAGGCATACGGACACATTGCCAGTTTTAGACAAGCAGAGTTTCATTTAGCACTGTGCCTTGGGCAGAGTAACCGGGAGGTCCTTGGAGAGGCTGAACTCGAGAAGCAATTGCAGCAATGCGGGTGAGATGTAATGAGGATGCAGTCTAGGGCAACAGAGGTGACAGGTGACAAGAGAGATCCTGGTCTGATCAACTGAATTTTGCAACTTTTCGATATGGACCAGAGAAGGGTGGGAAATAAATGTTAGTTATAACTAAGAGTTGAAAACAAGGCAGGCTCATAAAATCACCTTGCTGACTTGTGAATTTGTGGGTTGCCTGCTCCTAGAAGGGTCCCATGTGACACGTAGGCTGAACAGTTAACATCGGGACAAGACTTTGGCTCTTTCTGTTATGCCAGGCTGCTGCCCAGTCTGGAGTCCGAGTGACCAGGTTGCTAAAAGCGAGCGTGCAACCAGGAGTAGAATGAGCTTTGGGGCGAAGGTGATGTTTTCCTTCTAGATCATTTGAGCCTGAAGCGGCACCAAGCACTTGGAAAAGTATCACTGTCTCTCAGGAAGATGGAAGCAGAGAGGGTGGATTTGGAGAGCTAAGTGCTTAGATGAACACACTTTTGGTGGAGACAGCAGAAGACACAGCCCTGGGGACAGCCCACATTTAGAATGTTAGAGAAGGAAGGAGGGGAGCGAGAGAAGACGGAGGCTTTAGAATAATCAGGGTGCAAACCAGGACAATGTTAGATTAGGGATTCTCCCACCACCACACCCCCCCACCCCGGGTAAAGACCATGGTCAATTATGTCAATGACTGCAAATTCTAGGAAATGAGGACAGAAAAAATATGCATTTATTATGAGACTGAGCTGCCCCATCCCCGGAGAAGAGAATAAACAGCTTCTGCCCTGGACAGCTTAACTTTTCCCCTGCCTGAAGGAGAGGTTTGAACCAGACAAGCCCCGGGGCCCCTAGGATGAGCTTTGGAGACACTTTGGTCTCTGTACTCTGAATGGACCTTTTTTTTACCCTGGGATGTAACAAAAGGTATGTATAGGAGGGACAGAGACCAAACCTGTACTCAGGGAAAATGCTAGGGAATGTCCCAGCCAAACACCCAGTGCACTGAGCCCCAGAGCTTAATGTGCACATGGATCCCTGGGTTTAGGATGCAGGACATCTGGGGCAAGGCCTCGCAGTCTTCATTCCCAGCAAGCTTCCAGGTAATGTTGACGAGCCTGGCCGTCCCATCACACTTGGAGCCACAAAGGTCTAGTGGCCTTGGGACCACTTGCTTCATGCAAGCGTGTTGCCTTTGACCAGCATAATGTCCTAAAAAATTACAATTTGTTGACAATATTTAAAAATCTGAAGATTTCATGTTAAAAAAAAATTCCAAGTTCTGTCTTCTCATGAAACCCTCGGGAGCTCTGGCAGTCCTGGGCCCACGTGCCAGCACACAGCACGTGCTGGAGCTGACCGTGGTTGCTCATTGCAGACAGGACCGCTGCCCTCCAGCCTGCCCTAGCCGTAAGCCCAGCCCACTGCACACCACCACTGACCTGCCTGCTGGGCTGTGCGGCCCCAGAGCCTTCCATTCCTGATCTAGAGCCTGTCCCACATGGGTGTGGGACAGGTGGGTGCTTTGTTGCAAGGAGCAGCATTGTGTTTCTGCACCGTCAGGTTTGTGAGCTCCAAGGGGTGCTCAGTAACTGCTTGTTGAGTGATCAAATACCCCTGCCCAACATCGAGTTGGGGCCAACTGCAGACGCTGGGGTGCACTCACGACACCCTGTGCCTGGGGTTCCCCCGGCCACAGCACCCTGTCCTTTAACATCTCCTTGATTAAGAAGCAGTCCAAGCAGGAGAATGGGAGCCTAAATCACACATCTCTTTGTGCCCTTCTCCAGATTTCCCCTTTTGTTTCTCGGGGAGAGGCTGAGGCAAGTCAACTCACAAAAATGAGCTTCAACCAAATGGGATCCTGGAGTTTATCTAATAGGCAGGTTGGGAAAAATGAAAACGCTAATTACTTCAGGGAAAGCGTGGAAAATGAGTCAGCTGATTGGGCCACCAGGCAGCCAGTAGGAGCGGATTATTTTTTTCCTTTTTTAGAGGATAATGACTTATTCTAGGGGATTTCAGTCGTGCACACACAACAAAAATAATTCCAAGTGTCTGCTAGCAAAACCCCATGCTGCCGAACATCACGTTTGAAAATTAATGTGACAAGCTGGAGGCCTGTTTGCCCCAAGATCAGAAGACAATGAAAGCTTCCTCCCCGGGAAGTTTCGCAGGGTAGAGCCAGAAAACCAGAGCTGGAGAACCAGGAGGGAAACGCCCCGCCGGGGACAGCGGACAGGAATCAGCTGGGAAGCCACGCTGCCCTCCTTTGTCTGGGCGGCCCGGCCCAGCCTCCCCAGTTACTGGGGGTCCATATGGAAGCTGGTGGGGCCGCGCATTAATTGCCTTGTTCATCCCATCATTAAAATGATAGGTCTCGTCATTGGGAGCAGCGCTGCCTGCCTGCGAGTCGGGCATACCTCCTGGTTAGAGAGGCCTCCCGACAGGGCCCTGCACGTGGTTCTTTCTAAAAAGCTGCACCGCGATGTGGGGTTCACGCGGGTGCCACTGGACTCCGGGAGCCAGGGAGCCCAGGGCCCTTGCCCCCACCACTCCCCTCGCTGGCCGGCGATGGCGGTAATGAAGCCCGGGCAGCCCTGTATGCAGGGCACACTCTGGTCCTTTACAGCTCTTTGTCTGCAGCCAGCCTCTTGTCTTTCAGAGCTGCCTGCCGCCCCGTCTCTGGGGCTGATGCAGCAGCCAGATAATGAACAGTATATCAGCGCGGGCGGCGGAGGGGGGCGAGCGCCCAAGCGAGCTGGCCTGACTTATTATTCCTTCACTCTCAAACAAAACAAAATCATTGGCCTGCCAGGGTCATTAAGGACCCCGGGGTTGTCATAGAAACGACCTTTGGGGCCCGGTGGTTGTTAATGCATGAGTGACTGCCTGCATTGTGTGTGTGGGGAGAGGTCAGAGTTTTGTTGGTGGCTTAAGAAAGAAAGAAAGAGAGTGAGGAAGAAAGAGAGCCAGCACAAAGCCCAGGGTTGGGCGGCCGACATTCAGAAAGAAGGTTGTACGCCGTGGCGCTGATTAGATGTCTGGGATCATGAACATCCATCCTGTGCCCGGCACATAGTAGGCACTCAATAAATGTCTGCAAAGGGGAATGGACACATATCTGGTTAAAAATGTCCTCTTATGTCTTCTCCCAATTCCACCTCCCGTTACCCCAGAAGCCACTCTGCCAGTGCACTCCCTAGAAGTGTCTAGACAGGTGTTCCAGGCCAGATCACCAAACTCACACACAAGTTCCAGGGGGAACTTATATGTCTTCATCTTGGACGGGATCATGTTCATGGCTCCCAGGGGCTCAGGGAGTGGGGTGGCAGGGGATGTTGCAGAGGAGAAATACAGGACAGCTGGGCGTCCTCTGCCAGCCTCAGGCTTTACAGATGTGTTTTCGACCTACCTGCTAACCCATGCACTGCCTGTCTCCTGCCCGGAGATGCTCTGAGCACCACCCGTGAGGCGGAGCTCCCCCTACTGGCTGGTGTCCAGAGAGCTCAACCCTGGGGGTTGTCCCCAGAGTCAAGAGTTTGGGTTTCAGAACCAGCCCTGCCACTAACTCAGTGTGTGTCCTCTTGCAAGCCCTCCTTGCCTCAGTTTCCTAATCTGGAGCCTTAGAGATGGGTCAGATGATGTCTACGGCCCATCCCGAGCCTGCTTTGCTGCCTCCAGCAGGGTTCTTCCTAGATTTAGAATTTTATTTTCCAGGTTGGAAGAAAACATTCCAGTAGTGTTCTCTGGGTGCTGATAGACCCATTTGATCTGTAAGAAGACTAACCCTGGTGCCTTCTATAGTGCAACCACAGAGGTGAGGAAGCCAGGGCCTTTTCAAGATCCTCTACCACAGCACTGCCTGTGTTAACTACAACACAGTGTCCCTTGCCAGCCGCCTGAACGTCCTTGTCACATTTGGAGGTGGGACCCAGGACTTGCCAACTGGAAGACATACCCACTTAGCATTAGCTACCAGGGTGGCTTCTTCCTAAAAATAGTTTCAGGAATCTGTCTGAAACCTACTTGCGCAGCAGATTCTCAGATCTTTGCTCAAGCAAACCAGCAAACCAGATTATCACTCACGGAATCCCTTCATCAGCTCCAGAGCTTGGAGCACCAAAAGAGCTGCAAAATCCAGCTCTCTAACAGGGGCCAGAAATAAGCAAGCACCTCATCCCAGTGAATGGCAAAGGCCCGCCTTGCACTTCCTTGCTGCTTTGGAGCATTTTGTAGGGACTGTTTATGACAGCACCTACCACAGGATCTGGGGTGCGAGTACCCCAGTATAGGGAGAACGCTTGTGAGCAAAGGACCATTTTATTCTTCTTACACCACTGAGCCTTGTTCCTGCCCTGGAGTAGTAATAAGGTATTGAAGTGGGTGTTTTGTTCCAGTCTTTCATTTAATTTTTATATTAATAAAAAGGCAAGCAGCTATCATCCCCCCTGGACAGATAAGTGGTCACACAGGTGTGAGTGTGACTTGTACAAGGTCATGTGGCCAAAGGGCAGAAGAAGCAAGTTTAGGATCCACAGCCATGAGTGCCCTCTGGTCTGTCACGGCTCTATCCACAGTGCCGCCCAATCTGTCACCTGGGTGAGTGCCAGAGTGAGCATCAAAAGAGTCTTGCTATTTACACTCACGTTGCATAAAGTGTATGTTCAGGTACCTTCAGTTTACTTTTGTTTTTGTTTGTAAAATCTGCACAACAGATTTGCATAACTGCCAGGGCAGTGGCACCTGCTCCTCTCCACACACATCAGAAAGGAGGCTTTCTCTTGGAGCAGAGAGTTTTCTCTTCCCTTCTAATTGGTTGAAGGGAGAGAGAAGTTTGTGCCCAGCTTGGACTCTCGCTCAAACCCTGCTGAAACATGCTGAATCCTCTGCTTGGCACAAAACACCAAACTCGGATGGTTGACAGGTTTTCTCTTTCAACAAACTGCAACTTCCTAAATCAGTGAGGAGACAAAAATCCCTCTGAGTTTCCTGGGTTTACAGAGGTAAAGAGAATTCAAGAGCAAACACTTCAGCATGCTGGGGCTTACGTTTCCAAGAAAAGAAGTGAGGAGTTGCTGATTTGGAGAAAAGGCCCCAGGCTAGACATTACTCGCTCATCTGCTGGAATTGCTTCCAGCTCATGCGGTAACCTTGCACAAGTCACTTCCCCTTGTAGAGTCTATTTCTACTTTTCTAAAATGTAAGGAAGCCTAAACTTTACAATGCTCTAATTCTGAAGCTTAGGCTCCCAGAAAGGATGATAAACTCCAGAGTATTTGTATTTAATGAAGTTTAACACCAGGTTATAAAATAGAAGAGCTTCCTGGGAGAACGAGGCATCATCTAAACCAGCAGAATTGAACAGAGTGTTTTACTTTGCATTAATATGTTCCCTTAGGGACCAGGACAAAACCCAACATTATAAAAAAAATGTCTTGAATATTTGCATATCACATATAGAATATTTGCATATAGTATTTATATAAGGCATGATGCTTATTTCTCAGGTGGGAAGGGCGGAGAGCTAATAACTTACTGAGTCCCTCCTCTGTACCAGGTGCTTTTCATGCAGTGCTGAATCTTCAGCAACCCGAAGATGCAGTGTATTCATTGAACACCCAGAGAAACTGACGGCCAGCAGGACTTGCCCAAAGTTACGTGGTGAAGTGCAGGGATTTCCTTATTCCTTTACAGCACTTTTCTCTACTACAACTTAAGAGCATTCATGGCATAAGAGATATGCCTGTAATAGTGCCAAAGAAGTAGATTTAGATCAGAGCTTTTCACTCATATTCCTCTCTAAAGTGGGAAGTTTGGACAAAGTGGCTTCTAAGATCCATTTCACTTTCAAACTCTAAATTTGAGTTACTTATTTAAACAGCATTTACCAAAATGAGTTCTGAAGCACAAACCCACCCAAGAAAGATTTCAGGAAAAGCATGTTTCATGGATAAATATGTTTGGAAAATATTAAAAATTGCATCCCCAGTTAGAGACTTACAATGTGCATTACAATATCCCAGGCTCTGATAAGTCCTGCAATAAAAGCCTGCGTAACTGTTTAATCCATTCCCCCAGAGTGATTGGATTCAGACTCTTTCTTCTCCCCACATAACATTTATTAACATTTGACAAAATTGCTTTGCTCTTTAACACGCTCTGCAAAGCACTGGAGTGACTGTGAAGTCCATGAATCCTCATGTCCTCCGCGGTTTGCTCCCATCCTTCTCTCCGTGGCAGGGAAGCAGCGGCCCTCAGGAGCAGTCAAGGCAGACAGTGGAGATCAGGGGACACCAACAAGGGCTCATGTCCAGCTTCTGTGTGGAAGGCGACTCACCCCAGCGCGTAAAGTTCTGGGAGAGTTTAACTCACAAAAAGCGAGAACCTGGATCGAATCTGATTTATTCCACAAGGAGCCGATAATGCTATCGCAATCTCTGAAACTTTGCTATAAGAAATATTCTGACGATCTCTGTGTATCTATATATAAACCCATTTATAGATGGAGACAAAATGTGGTCGCTTTTCTGTGTTGATCAGCCGTTTTAGGGAATTTCTCCCTTCTCACACTGTAAACTGGAAATACCAGCATCCATACGCAGTGGCATGTCACAGTGCCTGTCATGTGTGGGCGTGTCCCTACAACTTCACCTGGTTAATTCCAGGGTATCTTTATATCACAGCTTACGTGTCACTTCCTCAAGGACAGTTTCCCTGACTGCAGACTAGATGTGGTCTGCTTTTTCTGCTTCTACGACAACCTGGGCTAGTCTGTGAGAGCAGTTATCAGGGCTGATAACTATGTGATATTTAAAACATTCTTTCTTAATGTCTGATGCTCCCACTAGAGAGACAGTAAACCTCATGAGGACAGGGGCCTTGCCTATGTGTTCATTTGCACGTCCAACCCCCAGCACAGGCTAGCTAAGTAGGCACTAAAGAAATAAGTGCTGGATGAGTGAATGAATGAATGAATTCCCATGGGAAGAAGTAGGCGCCATCTGCCTGGGCCCTACTTCCGTCTCGAGCTCCTTTGCTACCAACTGTCATGTTGTTTTTCTATTTAAACTCTATGTCACCCTTCAAGTCTGATGCATGATCTTCTGTCTCTTGTCATCGCCTAGCCTGGCCCCCTGCTGCCTCCCTTGGCTGCGTCGCTCACAGGCCACTGGATATCACCTGCCCATCATAACCACCAAGGCCCACACTGCTCCCGCCCCACTGGGCTGACCCCGATCATGTTTCCTGCCAATAGGAAGACCACCAGAGGGGGTTATGATTTGTTACCTACAAATAAAATCATTGACTTTTCAATATCAAAGCTACCTTAAAGGCCACTTGTTCAATTTCATCGTTTGCTCAAGAAAGAGAGTAGGAATCAGACAAGACAGGTGAATTGTCCTTGGGCAGAGAGGAGGATGAAAAGGGAGTCTCCGGCTGTTCCTTCGGGGATCCATTCTGTGTCCGTGTTCATTTCAAACTGGCATCTGTTTGTTTTTTGGTGTTTTAAGTAGAAATTCAAACAGGCACACACGTGACATTTGGAAAGTATAAACGGGTTCTAAAATGCTATGGGAAGAGTGATCATAACACCACAAGTCTGTGCTGGCACTTACTCCCATTTTACAGATGAGGAAACTGAGCCATACGATGATCATGAAATTAGTTAAGTGGTGCTGCTGGTGTTTGAACTAAAATCTGCTGCCTCAGAGTCCTTTGTCCTTCACTTTATTGAACACTAAGCTCACACAATCAGTTCAGGCCACAGTAGCCTTCTGTATCCTCCAGACCAGTGGTCCCTAACCTTTTTGGCACCAGACTAATTTCATGGAAGACAATTTTTCCACGGATCGGGCGTGGGGGGTAGGGAAGCTCAGGTGGTGATGTGAGCAACGGCTGTAAATACAGATGAAGCTTTGCTCACTCACCTGCCACTCACCTCCTGCTGTGCGGCACCTCCTTGCTACTCCTCTTCTAAGATTCATGGAAGATAGTTTTACCAGAGACCAGGTAGGGGATGGGATGGGGAGCAGGGGCAGAGCTCTGTGACCCCTGTCCCTAACAGGCCACAGCCCAGGAGTTGGGGACTGTAGCTCTAGACCAGGAATTACTTAGAAGCAGGGTCATGTGAGTTTTATTTATCTTTGGCAACACCAGTTCCTAGCTCAATATGTTGTCACATAATAGGCCCTAAATAAACATTTAAAGAATGAATAAATGAATGATCAAATGAATAAATAATTAAAAGCTTGAAGCAGCAGTTAGTGTAGCATCATTTTCATGAAAGATGGGTAGAAAAAGACAAGGCTATATATTTATATCAAAAATATATAGAAGCTGGAGATAAACATTTACCTCCTTAACCTGAATGAACTTATAAAGAATAATTTGTTTTGTTGCAAATACTCTGGATATAAAAATCTGGATCTATTTTATTGAAATAGCCTGGGTATGGGCATAATTGCAGTGATGTGCAAATTAGAATCTAGAAATGGTGGTGGAAGGAAGGAAAGAACCACTGAGGGACACATGTCCTTTTCTTACCATTAAACATGATATCACCATCTCTCACACACACACACACACACACACACACACACCGCTGTGTATATGTATAATATTAACCAAATGATTTGAGATAATTGTATGAAATCTACTGGCATGTATTTGGATATATAGGAAGAAGTGAAATTTTAATGCTTTTGAATATATATCTTAACCTTCCCTTAAAGGTTCTCAAGAAGTAGTTTCAATAAAGGCAATGTGCCTTGTAATTAACACATTGAGTGGTTCCAAAGTGTCCTCTTTTTCCTTTTTTTATAGCTTTAAGATCTTTTGTCTTGACATTTGTCACTTGCTGTAACAAGCCCGCTTTCCCGTTTATATTACAAAGGTGAACCTCACCCCAGCCCCAGCGTTGTGAAACCCAGAAACTCCAGCAGGAGAGGATTAACTCCAGCTAAGTTATATGGTATATAAAGTAGTAGTCCCTGCCTCACAGGACTGTGAGGAATAAAAATGTTCAAACATGACATATGTCAGCTAGCACCTTGGTTGGAACCCAGTACATGCTCAAAACCCAGCAACTATTTAGGAAGCCGAGGGGGTGAGGGGGAGGCAGGCTGTGAGTAGGGAAGGCAGGGTAGGAGAACAGCCTGTGGACCAGATAGTGTTCATTTTCCCCAGGGCTCCTGGGATTGTTTTGGTAATTACTCCAGCTTCTTCAACAGCTTGTGATTTGTCCAGTGCCAGGGAACCTGAATTTGCATTGCACAATGCATAATTCATATGGCACGGACAGCAATTATGAGCTAATTGAGGGGTGTAATGTTTAAAGAAAGGATCCATTATGAGGAACATAAGGGATGTTGGGAGGGAAGAAGCTCTTGAGTCCATGGAGGCTCGTTCCCTCTAATTCAGCTTTCCTTAAGATGACTCTAATCGTCTCTTGAAGGGCACTGAAGTTCTCTCCTACAAGAGGTTCTGGGGGCTGGGCAGAAGGAGCCACTGCTCCTGCAGGAAGAGAGTTCAGAGCAGGCTAGGGTGGGTGCCTCTTTCTGGCACTCTTGTTTGTCAGCCTTCACCTTATCATGTTGACACAGTGATCTGGATTAATTCAATTAAAGGGGAGTAACATAACCATAATTTCCAAATCAGAAGTCAGGACCACTTCTAGATGTAAAGACAGTCTGTGAAATGTAGTTTGGTGCAGAATTTAGGAAGTTTCCAATATGAAATCATCTTGTGGAGGAATTATAGGACAGCCCATTTAAATAGAAGCTTCACTGGGAAATTCAGGAGCTGGGCGTAAGGAGCCCTGGGCTGGTAGCAATAAGCCTCGAGTCTACTCGTGGCTGGATTAGCCTCTTGCTGAAAAGACCTTGGGACATTATCACTCCTCTTCGCCCTCAGTTTCTCCATCTGTACAATGAGGACATTGGGTGAAGTGGCCTTCCGGGATCTTCCCAACTCTGATATGCTCTTTCTGTGCATCCAACCTCATTCTACTGACTTGAGGTTTTAAATAATCTTGCCAGATTAACCTTTGTTCTTTGGGGACCAACTATATGCCCCTTAAAACTCAGAGAAGACCCACAGTGTGACTGTCACATGCAACAGAAAAAATTTTTTTAAGTTGGCTGTGTGAAGAGATAAAAAACTGGCTTTCATTACAAAATTTGGGCATATCTCAAAATATTGAATCAAAGATATTTTGTAAAGAAAGAGTTTGTGCCAATGTCTACTATCTCTAGTGGGCAGGAGATTGTGGTAGTTAGTCAAGTCACAGTGTGCTGTTTAGGTTTTGCCACCTTTTCAGAGCTCCACACACCTGGCATCTTCCATGTGAGGAGTCTTAAGCATAGCCATTTGGGCTTTTACTTTGCTCTTCATCCTCAGCCAAGGATTTTCATGTAAACATTTTGATATCCTGTGAAGCACCCAACACCGGCTCTAATTGCCATGTCTACTTGAGCTGGGCTGCAATATCCAGCCTCACCAGTAGAGGCCACTTTCTGAAAGCACGGTACACACAACCTGAAGCATCAAACAATCATGGAACAATACTAAGGGTAGAAGGGATCTTAAAGATCATTTCAACCAAACAGGCCTCATAAATGGTTCCCTGCTTTATCATATCTGGAAATAAGACATTCTGTAAAACTAATCTTACACTGAAGAGTGCCTGTCATTGACTCTCAGGCAGCTGGCTTGCACACTGTCTCTTCATTTAAACAGAGCACCTGGCCAGTTTGCATGCCTTTTGAATAATGAGGACATTTAGCATATTCAAGGTGGAGACTGTGTTATTCTCTGCCTGTGGTGCTAATGCAGCTATTTATACTAGGAGCCAAAGCAGATCTTTCACCTGAAAGTTGGGCTGTCACGTCTGTTTAAGCATTCAGACCAGCTCCACAGCTTATTTGAGAAGACTTTCAAATGGGTTTTTGCCCAGGGTAATTGATCACCTGCAGGCTACGGATTTCTTTCTTTTCTTTTTCTTCAAATAGCTTTTCCAGCAATTTAAGAAATCCTTCCCTAAGCCTCAAGAGAGAGACAGAGAGACAACCTTAAGAAAGTGTGTGTCTGCTTAACAAGATCTGGTTTGGGGACATTCAGGGTCAGTCAGGATACACCAGAGAGAAGGAACTCTTATTTACCTTGGAGAATGGGCAGCAATAGGTTCACAGTTGGCTTTCCATATCACCTTTCCCCCTACAACCATAAGCAATGGCTCCAGAAAGCAAACTTGTTCCCTTAGCAAGGAGCAGAGATGCTCCGGCTGGCCCCAACTGGTTCCCTTGGGCAGGAGGATTGATGGCTTCTGCTAGTTACATCCTAGTGAGAAGAACCACTCATGAACACCCCATATTCTTTATTTTCGTGTCTTCCTAAGCAAGAAGTTACAGTAAAACAAAACTGCCATGTTGCTCCAAGGATTCATTAGACATGGCCCAGAAAAAGCGATTTCCTTCTTTCTGCCTTAAATGCTGGGCTTTCCGTTCTGAGTGACTGTTGGATTCTGCCAGGTGGAATAGGATAAATCGGGCGTCCTGATTTGGACCCCCCTCACTCTGTTCCCAGCTGCTATGTTTCAGTTTTCCAAAGACAGGAAAAGTCTTTGAACCTGTTGCAATTCACCAACCTGAGACTTGACTCTCTTTCCTTTAGTTTTGAGGTCCAGGCATCCTTGGAAGAAGATGATGCAGTCCCTTCTTTCAGTGGACTTCTTGTGCAAGCATTTAAACAATTTCCATGTCCTCTCTCCCCTCCTTAGTCAGACTGAACATTTTAACTGCAAAGCTGGATACTGTGTTCTGGCTCCTTCAATGAGTTGTCCAAAGTGACAAGATCTTTTCCTTTTATTTTCCCCCCTGAAAGATTATAACTAATTCAAAATCCATCAGCTCATTTAAACACTTTAAATTGTTCTCTTAAAGTGAAATTCATATGCTGTCATGTTATCCAATTACTTGGCTTTCCAAGATCCTTCTTGGTTTCCTCATAAAACACCCTCCCCTTTGCTTTCTTTTACTGATGCTGAGGTGGCAGCAGGTTTGTGTGCTGCGAGTTCACTGTGCCATGCAAGGGTGTTTCTGAAGTCCTGCGTCTGTTTCATTCGTTCAAGCATCCGTGCAACTTGTACTGAGCATCAGCTACGAGGCAAGCACATGACCAGGAGCTGGGCTGCGGAAAAGGTAAGGACCAGAGCTGCCTTCAAAGAGCTTGTGGTTTTGTGCCGGCAAAGCCGTCACCATTGTTATGACCCTGGCTGAGTGCTGTGACAGGGAGGGAAGGGGCTGCAGGAGCACAGAGAAGGCAATGACCAGGATCCCTGTCCTTTGAAGACGATGAGGTCTCCTTCCAGTGATCCTTTCTTTGCCAACCTTCGACTTTCCCTTTTTTTTTTTTTTGGACAGGGTCTTGTTCTGTCACCATGGCTAGAGTGCAGTGGTGTCATCCATCCCAGTTCACTGCAACCTCAAACTCCTGGGCTTAAGCGATCCTCCTGCCTCAGCCTCCCGAGTAGCTGAGATTACAGGCGTGCACCACCATGCCCGGCTAATTTTTTCTACTTTTTATAGAGATGGGGCCTCTCTCTTGATCAGGCTGGTCTCAAACTCCTGGCCTCTAGCGATCCTCCAGCCTCGGCCTCCAAGAGTGCAAGGATTATAGGCACGAGCCACCATGCCCAGCCTTTTCCTCGTTTTTAAAATCTTATTTTCCCTTGACATCAGGTGATCAACTCAAAGATTTATTTCCTCTTAAAGCCAGATAATGAAGAAGAGCTCGTGCCAACAGTTTCCCTCGAGAGTAAATGCTGGGAGACTGAACAGATTCCCTTCCTTGGTACGTTTCCCCTTGAGGAACGTGCACCCCGAGCACGGACAGACAGACAGATGAGTCTGGCCCGTTCCTTTATGAATCGTTTCACAGGTGTCTCTGCTACCTTTGAAATATATCTTAACTTACAAAATAAGCCATTTACTGCTTTATGTTTAAAAAGTGCTTTAAACCCTTTTTCACCTTTACTGTGCTAATAAGCATGTTGGCCAAGGCCACACAGTGGCCCGCAAGCAGTGGAGCTATGACCAGACCCAAGTCTTTCCCCCACCTAACAATGCCTGCCTTTTGTACTGCATCTTTCTGCATTTTCCAAGCTACTCCGTGAGATGGACATCATGCCCGTCTCACTAAATCATAGACAGGGACTCAGAGAGGCGAATGACTTCCTTGAGGCCACACAGGTGGCATTCGAGTGGAGGTGGGATTTGAGTCTTGCTTTTTTGGGCTCCAAATCCAATCCTAGGTCCACTCTACCTGGGTATTTCTCACACCGGGGTTCTCAGATGCATTCTCTGGGATTCACGAGTTCTTGATGCAGATACTTCAGTTTCTGTGATAACCCCTAGCAAGTGAATATAAGCTTATTCAGCTCATTAAAACTGTTGGTTCTCAAAATGTGGTCACTGAAGCAGTGGCGTGAGCATCACCTGGGAACCTGCAAGAAGTCTAGCTGCTCAGCGCCAGCCCAGACCTGTGCAGTCAGAAACTCTGGGGGTCAGGCCCAGACATCTGGGTTTTAACACGTTCTCCATGGGGGTCTGGTGCACTCTCAAGTTTGAGAAATTGATCTAGATCATTAGTTCTCAACTTGGCTGCACACGGAAATTATTACCCAGGGAGCATTTTAAAAGATTCTGGCTTAATTGGTCTGGGGTGTGGCCCGAGCATAGGCATTTTTAAAGTCTCCCCCAAGAGTCTGAGAACCACTCATCTGGATGACACCTTGCCACCAAGTGCCCCTTCCACCTTCAGATGTGCTGTCCGTGTCACAGTCATGCTGGCACCGGATCGACGGCTGCAGGCTCTGAAGAAAGAACCGAGGCAGGCCCAGCAAAGCCGCCCCTGCCAGGGGAGGCCCGGACGGCACTGTGGCCTGCTGCGTGAGTAGACGCTTTGCGAAGTTCCAGTGCACAGAGGAGAAGTGGCGAGAAACTGCCTCAATCGCGCTGCCGCAGAGACAGGCCAGTGTCATCGTACCGAAGTCAAAGGTGTGGATTAGGTACAGCAAAGGCGCCATTAAATCTTTCATAATTAATTGATGCTGTTAATTTGCTTTTATGGTTTATGTTTCAAGCTGCAATGATTTTTTTTTGTTTCCCATCATATACAAACTATAAACAGAGTCAGTTTATTCCTAGCTTTGGTTTGTACAGATTTAAGTAGCATGCAAATGCAATCATTTAAGTCAATATTGAGGGCGTGCATGAATCTGCCTTTTTTTGTGTAAATGTCCTAGACTATTCTAAGTTTGGGGAATTATAGCGTAATGCTGTCTGCAGAAGCTGCTTCTGTGTGCCTGGACTCGAGTCCCCAGAGCCCTGCTTGGTATGTACGAGTTTGAGGGGTCCCTGTTGGGGGATTTTGGCAGGCTCAAGGCTCCTCGCCCCTCTTTTTTTTTTTTTTTTTTTGAGACAGAGTCTCACTCTGTTGCCCAGGCCAGAGTGCCATGGCGTCAGCCTAGCTCAAAGTAACCTCAAACTCCTGGGCTCAAGTGATCCTCCTGCCTCAGCCTCCCGAGTAGCTGGGACTACAGGCATGTGCCACCGTGCCTGGCTAATTTTTCTATTTTTGGTAGAGATGGGTGTCACTTTTGCTCAGGCTGGTCTCAAACTTCTGAGCTCAAACGATCCGCCTGCCTAGGCCTCCCAGAGTGCTAGGATTACAGGCATGAGCCACCACGCCCGGCCGCCCCTCTTGAAGGCACCTGAGGACACTAGCCTGTCCTCCACCCCCTGAACTGAAGCATAAGTTATCTGTGAAGATGTCCAGGCCATAATTAACTGTAGTTCCAGGGGCAGGAATTTGGTCAGTTTCTAGGCACTGCAAATTGGCCTCCCCATCTATCTTGGAGGGAGCTTTGTGTTCGACTCTGTTATCGGGCTCTCTCCTAGAAGCATTGTTTCCCATTTCAATATAATTGCTTCAAAATAATGTGAAGAGATCAATTGCCACTTGTCAGCTGTAATTTTCTGCCACCAAAAAAAAAAAAAGAATGTGGGGAGGGAAGCAAAATATGGGCTGGCTTGTTAGCCCAGACAGAGGGAGGGAGTGAAGCCTGCCTCTGCCCCCAGGGTGGGTGTCCTGCAGAGGTGCCCTGCTGCGGCCCCCTCCGCGCCGTTTGCTCCCGCAGTTCTCCCTGCCTTGAACCTCTCCCTGCGCCTTCTCTTCCTGGCCAATCCCCCTCCTATCCTTCTAGGGCCAGCTGTAATCCCAGACCCAAATGAGAAGACTTGCAGGTCACTCCAGCCCGTAGAGACCTCCTTCCTCTCAGCTCACTAGTTTATCCAACGTTTAATGCATTTATTTAACAAATATTGATTGAGCACCCAAGTATATGTAGGAAGGCTTTGTCTGGCTACAAGGAACCAAAAACCTCACTTCCAGGGGTTTAAACAAATATGTATTTACTTTCCTCTTACGACAGGATGGTGACTTCCGGCTGGAGCTCTCTCAGCCTCGCCAACGTATTTGTTACAACTGGTTATCACATGGCCGCAGGGCGTCAGGCGAGCCACGAAGGTCCCTTTCATTAGGGACGCCCGTCTTCCCCAGAACCCCCAGCAGGGCTTTCTAACAGCTTTATGGAGATAGAGTTGACATATAACAAACTGCTCGTATTTAAGGTGCACAATCTGATCAGCTTTGATGTATGCCTGCACACAAGGAACCATCGCCGTGATCAAGACAGTAAGTGGATCCTTTACCACCACAAAATCTTTTCCAGAATCTCACCCCCTAAGATTTTTTTTTTTTTAAATTTATTTAAAGTTCATTGGCCAAAACTCTCTCCAGTGGCCACTGTGACTACAAGGACAACTGGGAAAGTCAAGACTTTGATTTCAGCACACAGGGGGAATGGAAGGGGCTGGAAAGCAAATGCTGGGCCAGCTAATGAGTAGTGTCTGCCCAGCCACTGCGCCAGTGCTGGGGACAGAAGAGGACAGGCAGCCGGCTCTGCTCCCAGGCAGCTGGTGGGCAGTATCTCGGCCACTTAGCTGGTGTGACCTGTGACACCGTGTTCCGATGCCAGCAGTCAATGGGGAGGCTGCCCTCCTCCTCCCTGAACTTACTAATCCCCTCCCCTGCCCCAGCTGCCCAGAGGCTAAGAGGAAGGAAGGGAACTAAATCATTACATTTACTATATACCTACTGTTTGGTGGGTGCTCAGTACCACCTGTGTGTCCAGTCCTTACAACGGCCCGCCGTGGTATGCGAAGTGTGCATTCTTTCAACTTTCCTCCAAATGTGGAAACTGAGGCCCGGAGAGGAGAAGTGGCTTGCCTGGAATGACACAGCTTGTACGTCAGCAAGCCGGGATTCAGGCCAGCATGAGACCATCACCTGTGCTTTCTTTCAAAGAAGATCATGGCACCAGGCTTGGAGTAATTTAGGACACACGGATTTCTGATTCCGACAGGCTCAGAGCCATGCAGCCAGAGAGCAGCAAGTCTGGGACCAGAGTCCTCACCGGCTGTTCTCCTGGCTACTGTTCAGTCCACTGTACCCAGGACAGGTCACTCTTGGGGATGTGATGGGAAAGCATGGAAGGGAAAGGGCAGGAAGTAGTAGAATGTCTTAGGGAAGGAAGACCCTCATAAGCAGTATAATTTGCAGCTAGGGACTGGCTGCAGGGCCTGGGTTCCCTTAGCAGTCTGACCCCACAGAGCATCCCTCACTCCCTAGTGCAGGAATCCCTCAGAGCCTCCCAGAGGCCAGAAGTGCTAAGCTGATTCCCGACACTGCTTCTGGAGAGGTGGCAATACAGAGATCAGGAATCAGAGTGGGTTTCCCGAGTTGGAATCCTGACTAGCTGTGTGGCCGTGGGCAGGGCATACAACCTCTCTTGCTTACTTTTTCCTTCCATGAAATGGGGGTGATGTCCTGCTGCCTCTCAGGCCTGCTGTCCCATTGGGGGTAAGGTACCCCTGGCATGTCCTGGTACTCAGCACAGGTGAGCCATTGCAGTAAGATTGCCGGTGAGGGTGACTCCCTGGGGACTAGGGGGAGCAATTCATTCACAGCTGGACCTTACTGGGTATAAGACACCATTCATCTCTGCAGGTGGGCAGGTCCACAAATCCTGTCATGTGACCCTGCCAGGGTTCTTCCCATCCTGCTGCTGCAGACCCTGTGGTCAGTACCTGCCCGGAGAGGCCACCTCCCTTGAGTCTTCTAGTCAGGACCAGCCGGCATCCTAGTGCCCACTTGCTTTGGCCTGAGTCTAAGGATAGTAAGGATAGTGGCTGGGCCCTGTGGCCTTTGGGCCCCAAACACAGAAGGGGGGAGGCAGCCGTGGGTTTCGGGACAGGTGTTTACTGCCAGCACCTGTGCGTGCCCATTCGCTGGGGTCTTTGTCAGAGTCCAGGATTCTCAAGAAGACAGCCCCTGCAGGACAGGCACAGGCTCTTACTTGAGTCCCTGAACTGTGTGTGGAGGCAGGAAATTGGCCATGATGGGGACGGCCAAGATGCCTCAAATGGCGAAAGCCTTCCAGATGGGTAAATCCCACACTTCCCACAAACTAAAACGCAGCTTCCTGAAACAGATCGGGTGTTGAGAGAGAGAGAAAGAGAGAAAATCCAAGGTCAAAATCGGCCTGAACAGATCCCCTGCTTTCTCACAGCCCTCACTGTGCTCACACACCTGTGAATCTCCAGGACGGTGCACCCCGCTGGGGCGGGCCTTAAACACAGCACCCCCTTTTGGCGGCAGTCTCCCTGCCCCAGAATCCAGGGGACACCGACCGCACCAGCCTCCGGGCATCAGCTGGCTGGTTGCTGAGCGAGACTAATGAAGGCATGTTAGTTCTCTGCCTTCGTTTTCCCCTCTGGATAATGGGGGTGGCCTTCGTGGTGGCCAAATTGAGCCCGGGAGCCTGGAGCAGAGCCCTTAATGAGGGCTGCTTGGTGATGAAAGGCCCCCTTAAGCTTCAGCCACCATTATTGCATGATGGAATAAATGTGGCCAGCCCCGGAGAAGCACACGAATAAATTTGAATAGCAAGACACAAATGCCGCCCTTAACTCCGACGAGCAAATAGAGTTTAATAAAGAGGTAAACTGAGACCGCTTTTATTTATTGCTGTGTAAATGTATTTAAAAAGGTATTGGCTTTCCGCAGCTGCAGAGGGCAGTTCCTCCGCAGCCTGGTGCTTTAATGCCTGCCGCTGTTATTAGAGCCGTAATGAATGAGCCGCTGTGAGTGCGCTCTTCAGAAGGACTGCAGAGGTACAAGATTAATGAGATGAGAGCATTGGAAGGTACAGAAGGCCCCTGTTTCCCAGCCGCCGTGTGCAATGTCTGCAGCGGCACCTCTGGCTTTGTTCGCTGCACAGCGGCTGGGAGGCTGCGGCGTGGAGGAGTCCTGGGATCCCGGCTCAGGGCTGGAGAGGCATGTGCCTCCCTTCAGCTTTCATTGTCAGGCCCTGCACCTTCTCCCTGCTGGGTGTGGGGGGTATTTGCCCACCTCCCAGGGCCAGCTTTCCCTGCTGCTGCCTTCCACCCCCCAGCCTGGATATGGTCCTGCTATTTGGGTTTTGTTACGATGCTATCACCAGCCTGCACAGCCCTCACTGGGGAGCCTGTGGCAGCCTACAGTTGGATCCCAAAACCCAGCAGCCACTTCAAGGCTGGGGAGGGTAGCTGCGCTATAGGGCAGCTTCTAGGAAACAGGCTTGGCTCGTTTCGTTGCCTGCTGACCCCTGTGGGTGTCTAGGACAGGGCAGCCACCCAACAAAGCAAAAGTGATCTTGGGTGACGGTGCATAGGTCAATTGGTGAGGTGGACTTCCCATAGTTGGGAATTCACGAATTATTTAGAGAAAGATTATTTGGAGACTGGAACAAATCAAACATGCTGTTTCCTGGAGGGAGGTATTAAACCCATTTTATAGATACGGACATAGAGGCTCAAAGGGTAAAGAAACATGCCCAAAGTCACATGGCCAGGAAGTGCCTGACTAGAGACCCTCAAATGGAAACTCACTGTCGTCGAGAACGAACCCCCTCTGTGGGTGTCAGGTGTGGTGACCTCTCTTGGCTGACAAGCGGGGCCTTCTTGTCTGTGGTCCACACTTCAGACGTGGCCCAGATGGATTGTGAAGACTTGGGTTCCAGCTAAGGAACAGAGATCACACCCACCAGGGAGAAGGGGTATAAGTAGTGTGGGTGGTGGGGAATAGCAGAAAGAGCACGGGCGGGGGAGGCTGTGTGATTTGGGCACATCACTTCACCTCTTTGAGCCTCAGTTTGCTCATCTGTCAAATAGGGATAAAAATAGTACCCTAACTCATTGCATTTTTTGTGAATAGCAAACCAGATAATACATGTAAAATACTTAAAAATCCATGACAAATTCTCAATGTATGTTCAATTAAAAGAAAATTCTAGGTCTGTTATCTGGGTCCATGCGCAACAAGAGCCCTCGACACATGCGTAGAGCACAAAGAGAGAAAAGTTCCGCTCCTTGTGGCAGCCTAGATGGGTTGGGAACAGGCCACCTTGGAGATGGGCTGGGAAGGCCAGGTAGGCGCTGGTGGCTTGACATGGCTTCATAATTTTTTTTTTTCTGCAGACAGTCGTGGAGCAGCTTCTAAGTGGCTGGTCCTGTGTAGGGTGTGGGAGATACAGCAGTGACCAGAACAGTCCCAGCATGTGCCTTCCCGAAGCTCACTCTGCAGTAACACGTGCAGTGGGTCAGGCTCCAGAGAAGGGGTGTGGAGGACTCAGGACTGGGGGGAGGGTGGCACTCTAAACAGGGTGGCCAGGCACGACCTGATGGACATGACAGTTCAAGACTGACCTAGCAAGGTGGGACGTGAGCCATGGGGGTATATGGGTGGAGAACTTTCTAGGCGCAAAAAAGGCAAGTGCAAAGCCTTGCAGTGGGGGATACCTGGGCACTGGGGCTGGCCAGCGTGGCTGGGGCAGAGTGGAAGAAAGCGAACACAGCTGGAGGAAACTCAGAGCAGCTCAGGAAGCCAAATCGTCTAGGCCTGTAGACACCCCCAACCCCCAGGGTCTTTGACTTCTACCCTCCCTGCAATGGGAGCTAACAGAGGGTCTGGAACCTTCTCCCAACAGCCAGTGTGTAGGCCAAGGTGCGGGAGCAAGATGAGCTCAGGGAGCAATGACTGGTGCTGTCAGCTCAGCGTAGTGGGCAGAGCAGAGAACTAGAAGTCGGGCTAGACAGGTAGGCCGGCCACAGGGAAGACGCCATAAGCACCAGACTGAGAGATTCTGGCTAAATTCTGTCAGCTATGGGTTGTCTCAGATGCTTCTGCCCATGGAAGATTTGGGTGTTGCCAGAGGCCAGGGGTGGGGGGAAATTTGGGGTCAATATGGACTCTTGAGAGAGAGACAGGAGGGCCTGGACTGGGCCAGGGCATGCTGGAGGAGAGCGTGCCCGGGGGTGGAATCGCACCGGTCGAGCTGTCAAAGCCCAGAGAGGGAGGCCAGGGAGAGAAGGATCCAGGGGTCACAGAGGCAGAAGTGGAAGCTGACCCAGCTGGCGTCCAGTCTGGAGCCCACCCCCAGTCCTCCCAGCTCCACATTAGTGCTCATTAGCACATCTCCTAACTGACCAAGAAATTCAATTTCCTACAAAATAACCAGCCGAGTCCCAAGGGAGCCAGAAGCCCTATTCATCACAGCCAAGCTTCCAAGGACCTCGCTGTCCGCCCTGCAGATTCCCTCCTGTGTGGATGCTGGCCCACCGTGGGGAGAGAGACTAATTGGCATCACAGTAGGTTGGGGTATTTTTTCCACTGGGTCTGCAGTTTCTGGGTAAACAGGCATCAAATCAGCAGTCGGCATGAGCCAAAGGAAAGTTTGCACACTCGCCATGTGGCTTAAATTAAGTGAGCGGTGCAGTCACTAAAGCATGTGTACTAAAAAATAAACACTGAGGATGTCAGGGGCGTGGATACTCTTCTGTGGCCTTTGAAGTAGGGAGATGTCAATTTCTTTCCCTTTTTTTAAAGTTCCTAATAAAAATGTCTCTGACAATATTTCTGATCACTTCACAATTGTCGGCCCATGCAGCAACAGCGTGTGTGCTCGTGTGTGCATGCATATATACAAGGGCGTGTGTGAGGGAGAGAATGGAGAGGCGTGCACATGCACACGTACAACAATGGGTAAAAGTGTGCGAATTTCTGTAAATGTGTGCGCATGGGAAGTTGAATTTGCGGGTATTCGAACGCACTTGCATGTGTGCATGAATGTGCATGTCAGCATGTGAGAGTGTGCATGTTTGTGCGTATTGTGTGTGAAAGTGTGAGCACATGCACGGGTGTGTGTGTGCGCATGAATGTGAGTGTGGATGTGCACATGTGGGTGCATTGTGTGTGTGAAGGCGTGAGCGTGTGCACAAGCACATGTATATGATGTGTGGGTGTGTGAGGGCGGGGAGCATCACGCGTGTGCCCCTGAGAGCGTGTGCTCATGCACGTGTGCGTGTGTGCTGCTCTGTCTCCTAGCAGCCCGCCTGCCAGCTCCCCCTTCTTTCCTCCGAGGCTGGCCCCAAGGCTGCGGCCAAGAAAGCAATCAGGCCTCCCATTTGTATCCTGCTTGTCATCCGCGGGAGGGTAGCGGGGGGCAGACAGGGTGAGGGGACAGTGCCCGCCCCGCTCCTTGGTTGCCCGGGCCTCCCCTGCAGCAGAGGAGGCCTTGGCCCGGCTGGGGGGGCTAGGCCTGCGCTTCCGCTGCGCTCCCAATTACTGGCACCTTCCGAGCGGCTTATGGAAAAGGCATCGGCTGCCATGAGGAAGATATTCCACTGGCGCATTCCCGCTCCCCACAAAAAGAACCTTCCGCATATTACACACATTTTTCAATGTAATTATCCCCAGCCCACACACACAGCTTGGAGGATTAAAACATAAAATACAGTCTGCTCCCCACACATGAGACTGACACTGCAACTGGCGTCATAATAAATAAACGGAGTGGCCGTTCCCTCTCCTCTCCTCTCTTCCTCCTCCTCCTCCCCTCCTCCCCTCCTCCCCTCCACCTCTGCCTGGCACTGGGCTTGTTTCCCTTCTGGTCTTCTGGATCCCATCCGGGCCCCCTCCCAGCGCAGCCCACGGCCGGCAGCGTCACCGCAAGAGAAGTCCCCCCACGCTGCTGCCACCACGGTGGAATGAGGGCTTTGTTCGACAAGCCACCCAGGGATCTGTTTGCTGCCTCTGCCACGGAGGGTTCACTGCACTAAACGCTGTTGGAAGGGCGGGGGCGGGGGCGAGAGGAGGGAGGGAGGGAGATTTTATAAGCAAATGGCTTCGTGGATCATTGAAGGGACGTTAGAAAGCATCCCGGAGCACCTAAAACCAAACGCCTCGGTGCAAAGGGATGGAAGGGCGTCAGCTGGGGAACTTGGGGCTGCTGCGAGCAGCCTGGGTTGCTAGGGAACAGCCCTGACAACGTTTTGTCTTCAGGCTGCACATCCTGGGGCCTCCTGGGATTTCCAGTTCTCGAGCCACTGCCAGCCAGCGGTGCCAGCGCCGGCCAGAAAACGGGACCAGGAAAACGGCAGCCCCAGGCAGCAGCCGGCCGGGCGGTGGGGCCCCAGACTGGCTCTGGATGAGATCAAGTGTGCACTGGGGGCTAGGTTTGGGGGAACAGCCCATGCTGGTGATTTTCTTTAAACAAAAACGCTCCTGCCCAACTTGGCACATAAAGCCTGGGCCATGGGGGTTTCAGCATGGTGATGACAATGTCCCAGTTTAGAAGCCAGAACTGGTTAGTTCTGGGCTCAGCACCCCCTGCCACATGCACCCCCATCCCTAGAATTCCTCTCTGGGCTCTCTGTCTCCCAGCCCAGCTCACATCTGCCCGATTGACTTACCCATATGCGCTTTGGCGAGCAGGGCGTGTGGATTTCCTTTCGGACATCAGCACGGCACCTTTAATCACATGTATACTCCAATTAAATAATAAAAGGTGTGGGTGTGGTAGTTGTCTGTCCAGATTAATTAGGTGTTGGGGGTGAGGGACAAGGGGCTAGTTCTGTTCACGTCGTTTCCTTAAATATGGATTATTCTAGGTTTTGGCTCAGGGGCGAGTTTTGTTAAGCTACTGATGAAATATGTCCCCTAATGGTCTGGGTCGGTGTTAAGTAGCAGGAAGACTTGGCCAACTTGAGTGCTCATTGTGTCTCTGCCACTTAAGGTGATGGTAGACAAGCCATTGGCTGCAGATGATCCTCAGTTTCCTTATCTATAAAATGGGCTTTTTGAGGATTAGATAAAATCGTGTGCAGAAAGTGAAGAGCACAGTCAACCTTCCCACCCGCTGAGGAAGCCTGTGCCCAGCACTGGCTGGAAACTCCACGAGTGGGCTGAATGTTCTGTGAGTGCCTTCCCTGCTCACCCGCCTTCTGCCCCTCTGGACCCCACACTCAAGCCCTCAAGCCTGGAACCTGCCTGGGCTTTCCATTCTGAACTTTCACCAGACCTTAACCTGGTAAAGCGCTGGCCGAGGGTGGGACTTTCAGGGAATCTGCGGCTGCCTTCCCTGCCATATTGCTCCCAGTGGCTGGCTGCAGAGACCAGAGCCACAGGCCACCCAAGGGACGCCGTGCCTGACCGTGCTGGCCTGAGCCTTTGCTCTGTACACTTGTTCTTGGGGCAGCGGCACCAGACTATGCTGGACACAGTTTCCCTTCCAGTACTGCCCAGAAGAGAAGAATACAGGGTCATTTTGTCAGCTCCTTCCTGCAATCTCCAAAGTCTATCTGGGTGACGGAAAGGGGCTTAGGAAAACTAATCATCAATTAAGTCCCTGCTTTGCTCTGGCGCAGGGCCTGGCACATAGGGCTGCCCCCAGATATTTATGGAATGAAAGACCAGGTGCCTTTAGGTCATAATTTCACTGAAGACTCTTGGTTAACCTAAGAGGTGGCTTATTAGCCCCACTTTGCAAATGGGAAAACCAAGACTCTGGGAGGTGAAGTATCTTGCCCATGGTTGTACAGCTAGCCCCTGGGGCCCAGATCTAAGCCACAGTGACCTTTGGGTTTCTATCACGCTTATGGGTGCTCTCTTAGCACACTGGGCTGTTTTGCTGGCACGAAGGTGACACAGGGGTCAGGGAATGTAGCTTGGGGACATTGGCCGAGTGGCCCTGCCTGAGATCCTGCTCAGGACCAGGCTTACTGGAGCTTCCTCCAGCCCTATCTGGTATTGCCAACAAATCCCAGGAGGGAGTGCAGGGCAGCAGCAGGTAGAAGAAGGACGGGGCAGCAAGTGAGGAGCGGGAGGACAGGTACGGGCCGAGGTCAGCTGGTCTGACTCAAAGGCTGCGTCAGAGAGGGCACAGCCGCCCCAGCTGGTCCAAGTCTGCGGGGGGGGGGAGGGGTGCAAAGGCCAGGCCAGCAGGGCAATGGCATAGGGTGCCAATTTGTGAGATGTCCCAAACCTTCCCTGGAAATGCAACAAGACAGAGGAAATCCTGCTCCCTCGATTCCACCCTAGGGCTAGCACCTGTGGTTTGGGAAGACAATTGTGAGCATCTGTGAGCAGGGAGGGACTGGGGCAGAAAGATGCCCCAGGGTGGGCCTGAGTATTCTCGCATCCCGCTGCCCTGCTTTCTGGGGAGGCGAGCACAGCACCGGCTGCAGGGCTTCTGCCCGCCTTCCGCGGTGCCCACTGCCCCCCAGTCCTGGAGCCAGGCCAGCTGCACACATCACATTGCGTTGTCACCTCTTTTCAATCTCCTTTGATCTGGATCAGTTCCTCGGTCTTTCTTCTTGTTTCTTGACCTTGATAGTTCTGAGTACAGGCCAGTTGTTTTGCAGAATGTCACTCAGTTGGGTTCATCCGGTATTTTCTCAAATAAGATCCAGGTTTCGCATTTCTGGCAGAGCCCCTGCTGCAGCACTAGTGTGTTCTTCCCAGTGCATGGCACCAAGGGGCACGGGAGGTAGGTTTGTCCTGACATTGGCCCTGCTTGCTCTGACCCACTGGTTAAGGTGGTGTGTGCTTGGTCTCTCCACTGTAAGGTTATTTCTCCGTTTGTGCTGAGGAAGTAATCTGTGGGTGTACTCTTAGACCGTATACACGTCCTCCTGGCGCTGCGTGGGGAGCAGAGTCCAGGGCTTTGCAAGGTGGGCACAGTCGCATCCCTCACGGGCTTAGCCCACAGAGGCAACCCACAGAAAACACTGATTACAGAGCCAGCTTGGTGCCAGGAACTGCGCTAAATGAGCCCAACGAATAATCTCATTTAAACCTCACAGCAACCCCGAGAGGAGCAAACGGAATGAGTGTTATTTGCCCACAATCAAATATTTCAGCAACAGTAACAACAACGGTAATGTCTAACATCCTTTTAACACTTATTTCCTATTGCCAGGCCCTGCTCTAAGTGCGTCACATGAATCCTATTTTATAGCAATTATTTCTACCTCCACTTCATAGAGGAGAAGTAACTCGCCACGGCCAGCCAGCTGGTAATCAGGATTTGCAGCCAGGCAGTCTGCGCCCAACGCCACTCTCAACCACTCCTCCGTAAACCTTCCTGAGGCGATGCTGAATGGTGAGGGGCATAGTCACCTGCATTAGTGTTTCTGGCCTGTTTCTTCTTCCAGTTCAAAAACATATCTCTTGAACCATTCAAACCTGCTGTGGCACACTGAAGAGAAGAGTTTGTGCCCAGACCAGAGAAAAATACAGAGAGGTGTACGGGGGGACAGGTGGGAGGTGGCATCAGCAGCAACTGGTGGGGTGCCCCAGGAGTGAGCAGGAGGGGCTCCCTGGCAGGCAGGGCTGCAGAGCCCCTTGCCAAGGCCAGCCTCACCACCTGCAACTCTTCCACATAGCACGCTTGCCCCCGTGGGCTCCAAACCTCATCCCCGACTGGTGCAAGAAACAGAGATTAGAGTTTGGAAGGGACTCCTTGTCCTTACTGTGGAACTCTCCCAGGGAGAGCTTGGGTTCTACTGAGTGCCCATCGGTCACGGTGCCCATTTCTGCAACACTCGCTGCTGGGCTGTTTGCACCACCCATGCCTGCAGCCATTGACACCACCGCCCCAATGTCTCCTGGTCACTGGCCTTTTAGCATCATTAGGCTAAGCAGACGGAAGGCTGTGTTTACGGCTTGGCGTGGAGGAAGAACATGCAGATCTCTGTTGCCAGGCTACAAATGACTCTGTTCTCCCCTGGAAGAGAGAAATAATGATTAAAAAATACTCAGTTGCTTGGCAGGCGTCTGGGTGGCTTAGCTGTGACTATTCCGAGGCCAGGAGGGAGCTTGCCTTTCACAGAGCCCACTGCCTCTCCGGGCTCCCTTGGTCTTGGATCTGGGCTTCATCCGTCTCACAAAGAAAGAGAAGGTGCTGACCTGTAATCAATGCAAAAAGCAACATCCCTTTTTTTTTCTTTCAGGAAGAAACAACCCCTTGATGATTTGATTCCTCTCCTTGAATGGAGTCGGCAGAGTTCTCAAAAGGCCCAGAGGCAGCAGTATTCCAAGGGGCAGAACTAAGGTCAAGCACAGAGAAGGAATGGTAAATTCAAGGCAGAGGGTCACAAACGGAAGAGAGCAGCAATTGGCCAAAAGTGGGGAGCGGGGAAGCAGCAGGACGAAGTCTTGAACCCGGAGGCTGCTCCTATTCTGACTGTTGCCTCCTCCCCCCAGGGTGGGATCTGGCACTTGGTGTGCAAGTCCAGGGCCTGGTCGCACACACGAGTTTGGCTCTGCTGAAGAGTTGAAGCTGGCTCACTTGTACTAGCACACGTGGGCTGAACGTGCGCGGCTGCAGCCCCAGAAGAGCAAGCAGTCCATATGGCCAGGCAGCCCCGCATGGCTTGGATTCCTAATATTTTGCGTAACTCTATTATTTTTGATAAAAATAACATGTTCAACTTGAGTTCATTTGCATACCTCTACAACACCTTTCATACAAGTAATATTTATAGCGTTTTGAAAAACAGTCTTTGTTGGCCTACATATACCTTTTGTTATTGCTGTTTGGGGTCGCCTGGTGAGGAAGGACTTTAAGTATCTCATTCTACAAAAACCCTGGCAGTGCGAGTAGTTATCATTTCCCCCTTTTAACAAATAAGAAAACAAAAGCTCAGAGCATTTACAACTTGCCAAGGTCACACAGCTAATAGGTGGTAGAAATGGTGTCAATCCCAGATGTAGGAGAGCCCAAAGATTATGCATTTGCCCTGACATAAAATTGCCTTAAAGAAAAAAAAAAAATACAGAGTGCTTTTCATGGCCTTCCCCAGTCTCTGAGAACTGGAAGTATAATTCCCGGAGCCTTTCTTTCTTTCTTCCTTTCTCAGCTTTGTTCTGCAGCCCTGTTCTTCCCACAAAGCGTGTGTGCTGGCACAAAGAAGCTCCTTCCCACGAGCCGCCTCTGCTTTCTGAAGAGTTTACCTGCATTGGCGTCTGAGTTCGGCGGTGTAACTCCACTCAAGGCGGATTTCTCGTTCTGAGCAATTCTGACTCACAGATTGGAACAGCCTGATTAATCAGGAGGGATTTTGTGGCAAATGGCGTCAGATGCCCCGCCAGCCCCTTGCAGCAGGGGACCAAGCCCCCGCGCTCTCAGCATCGTCCTGCAATCAGCACTACCTGTGTGCATACAAAGGTGAGCGCGGTAATCAGCATCCCTTCATCCCATACGAGATCCCTCCCGTCAGGTTTCCGACCTGCTGGCTCTAGGAGGTCCCCACCCAGGAGGTCCCCACCCACTGCACACGTCGGAAAGCCTTCTGAGTCAGCACAAACCCAGCACACCCACGTGTGCTGTTCAGAAAACTGTGCAAACCTCTCAGGTTCATCATCTTCTATGAGTTGATTGACGTGGTCATTGATTGGTTCATGCGCTCTCAGACTTGGAAAACACGTATACGTCAAGAGTCTTAGCCATTATTTAAAAACATGTGTGATTTCAGTCTCGTGGCCCTGGGTCTTGTAGCCAGCCAGGTAGTAGAATCCTTGGGCACTGCTGATTCTTTGTTGAAATGCATTTTCAAAGAGATGAGTTGGCTTTGATATTAAAGCTAAGTTTCCCTTGAGTCAAGGGTTTATTCGCTCATCCTTTGAACAAATATTTAGTGAGAACCATGGACTAGAGCATGGCTAGACATTGGGGAGGCAGCGATGAAGAAGATGTCATTTTGCTTCTGTGGAGCTGACATTTGAGATCCATTCTAGGGTGGAGAGTCTGTTCACGTCACTCTCAGCAGAAAATCCGATGCTGGAGAGTGGGTGGATTTTCCCATAGCGGAACAGATCCCAGCACCCAGCACCCATGATGTGAGTTCATCACATTTCAGAAATCAGCCTTGTAACTTGGTGTTTCTCAGTGGGAAAGAAAAAGTCACTG
>CAUYPO010096764.1:0-19006 GCA_963574435.1 Cheirogaleus major
GCAGATAGCTAAGTCATATGTTGATGGTTGTTGCTAAGAAAAATAGTACAATAGGAATGTACTTCAACTTATCTAAAAGTTGTTTTTAAATTTTGGCTTCTAGAGGCCAGGTGTGGTGGCTCATGCCTGTAATCCTAGCACGTTGGGAGGCCAAGACAGGAGAATTACTTAAGTTCAGGAGTTCAAGACCAGCCTGAGCAAGATCAAGACCCATCTCTACTAAAAATATTAAAAATTTAGCAAGGTGTTGTGACACATACCTGTAGTCCCAGCTACTTGGGAGGCTGAGGCAGGAGGATCGCTTGAGCCCAGAAGTTTGAGGTTGCAGTAAGCTATGATGACACCACTGCACTGTACCCAGGGCAGCAGAGTGAGACTCTGTCTCAAAAAAAAAATTGGTTTCTACAAATATTTGTACCTCTAAGCAAGCATTTTTAAATATTAATAATAGAGTTGAGTCAGATGTTTTTTTAAAGCACTCGGAGGTAGGCAATTAATTATTTACTCAGAAATCACCCTCCTTTTTAAAAACTGTACTAGATAGCCAGATAGCTAAATAACTTATTCAAGAATGTATTTGATGAGAGTTTAATTATTTAATGATCTTCTTTGACCACGCAAACATTTTGCTGATTAGCCTTGCACATAGTATTTCAATGATTTGTTGAGTTTTTTTCTTTGTTTTGTTTTTCCCTGAGACAGAGTCTTGCTCTGTTGCCCTAGCTAGAGTGCAGTGGTGTCATCATAGGTCACTGCAACCTCAAACTCCTGGGCTCAAGCGATCCTCTTGCCTTAGCCTTCCTAGTAGCTGGGACTACAGGTGTACACTACCATGCCCAGCTATTTTTTTCTATTTTTTGTAGAGACTCTTGCTCAGGCTGTTAGCTGGGAGTACAGGTACATGCCACCATGCCTGGCTATTTTTTCTACTTTTTGTAGAGAAGAGGGTCTCACTTTGTTGTTCAGGCTGGTCTCAAACTCCTGGCCTTGAGTGATCCTCCCACCTTGGCTTCCCTAACTGCTAGGATTATAGGTATAATCCACTAAGCCTAGCCTGATTTGTTTTTTCAATATTTCTGAATGAGGAATTTGAGGAGCCCTTTGTGTGGTCAGGAAGCTCAACATAAACATGTAATTACAGGATTATTAGGAAGGTACTGTGAACAATTATAAGAACAGTGAAATCTAGATAAATATTAAGATACAGTTCAGAGCCTAAAAGCATCACACTTTGTTCGTGTCTTCTTTAAAGTTTTGGTTATAAGATTAATGTTAGAGAACACCTTAGAGATGATGGGATTAATCTTGCCATTTTACAGATGAGAAAACCAAGGCACAAAAAGGGAAAAGATTTACCCAAAGTAACAGAACTAGTTACAGCAAAACTATATTTATAGTTCTTTCCATTCTTCTACTATTGGCCTTGTTACTTTTTGGCAATATTTTTATTTCTGAATAATTTTAATATTTTAGCTGTTTTGAATAAGGCTTCAACCTGCTTTGCTGATGAACATTTAATAGTTAAACCATTTAGATTCCCATATGGTAATGTGTAAAATTTGTGCTTTTTCTGATGGAGTTACATATTATGTCTTATAGTTTGGGAAAAGAAAATGAACCTGGTGATTTTATATTCTTTGCTGCCTATGTGCTATCAACAGATTACTTGGGAAACCTCAATTTTTTAAATGACATATTCAGATAGTTTCTTGATTAACTTTATAAAATTAAAAGACATAATTGTTATTCTTCCTTGTCTTGGTTTTTAGTAATTTAATGGAGATCACATAGCAATTTGATTATTTTGATTGTAGACTAACTTCTGTTTTCTTATATACATATTTCTTCTCTTTTCAGGCAATTTGACACCTCACTTGCAGAATATTTTTTCTACAAGTCCCATTTTTGCTGGGGTGGTCCTTCCTCAAGTTCAACATCCCAAAAATGCAAGAAAAAAATATCCAAAGCTTAATGGATTGTTGGCAGATATAGTTCATGTATGTTAAGAGATTAAGAACTTATATCTGAGAAATTTACATTCATTATAATATAGTTTTAAATGATTACTTTAGTGAAATTCCAAAAGGATTCCTAAAGTAATGTTATCTATAGAAAGTTATATCTTTAATACAGAGGAATTAAAATTCATAGAAGTCAGAACTAAAGGCCCCCTAAGATAATCAAATCCACTATTTTTAGTTTATCCCAATCTTAATGATAATTACAGATAAACTGGAAAAAATTCTAAGGACTTACCATGTTTATCACTACTTTTTACATTTAGTCTAGCCAGGTTAGGAATCTATTCTTTGTACTGTGGTATCCTGCTAGATTGGATATTTGACCCTTCAAGCCTCATGTCGAAATTTGATCCCCAATGTTGGAGGTGGGGCCTAACAGGGTGTTTGGGTCATAGAGGTAGATCCCTCATGAATGGCTTGGTGCAGTCCTCATAGTAATGAGTGAGTTCTCACTCTGTTAGTTCCCATGAGAGTTCCTCCCCCACCCAGAGCAGAGAGTGGCACTTCACCACTCTCTTCTGCTTTTGCTGTCACCACATGATCCCTGTACTCTGGCTCCCCTTTGCTTTCTGTGATGACTAGAAGCAGCCTATGGCCCTCACTGGAAGCAAATGCCAGCGCCATGCTTCTTGTACAAACTGCAGAACCATGAGTCAAACTACTTTTCTTTATAAATTACCCAGCCTCAGATATTCCTTTATAGCAACACAAATGGACTAAGACATATCCCAAGGTATCTAAAAGACATTGGCAACTGTAATTTTAATGTTGTTTGAAGTTACACCAAGGCCAAAATCAATCTTGAATTGGAAAAAACAAGAACATTATATGTCTCCTTTTTATTATTTTAAAATTTAATTTTTTTTTTTTTGAGGTGGGATCTCACTCTATTTCCCGTGCTGGAGTGCAATGGCCTGATCATAGCTCACTGTAATCTTGAACTACTGGGCTCAAGCAATCTTTCTGCCTCAGCCTCCCAAGTACCTGGGGCTACAGGTGCACACCACCCTTCCTGGCTATTTTTTTTTCTATTTTTTGTAGAGATGGTGTCTTGCTTTACTCAGGCTGGTCTTGAACTCCTGATCTCAAGCAGTCCTCCTGCCTCAACCTCCCAAAGTGCTAGAAATACAGGCGTGAGCCGCCCCACCATTCCCAGCCCTGCTTTAGCCTCTTAGTAGCTGGGACTACAGATGTGTGCCACTGTACCTGGCTTGGATATTATAATTTTAAAAATCTTTGCCAATTTAAAAAGCTACAAATGGTATCTTTTTAAAAATTACGTTTATGTTATTATAGAAGAAGTTGAGCATTTTGCTAATATTCACTGGCCATTTGTGTTTCTTTTATAAAGAATCCTTATCCTATCTGTCAATTAGACTATCTTTTTCATATTGATTTGTAATATATTAAGCATATTAATTTTTTTTCATAAGTTACAAATACTTTTTTTTTTACAACTGGATAATCCAATGATTTGGAATGCCACATTTGTCATAGACTAAATGCTTATACATGCTTGAGTCTGTTTCCTTTCCATTGATTTCTTTCTTTATTCTGGAGTTAGTATCATTTTGAATGATTTTTGTAATTTTTTTTTTTTTCTTTGAGACAGAGTCTTACTCTGTGGCTCTAGGTAGAGTGCAGTGGCATCACCATAGATCACTGCAACCTCAAACTTTTGGGCTCAAGGGATTCTCTTGCCTTACCTTCCTGAGTAGCTGGGACTACAGGTGCATGCCACCATACCTGGCTAATTTTTCTATTTTTTGTAGAGACGGGGTCTCGCTCTTGCTCAGGCTGGTCTTGAACTCCAGAGCCCAAGTGATCCTCCTGCCTTGGCCTCCCAGAGTGCTAGGATTACAGATGTGAGCCACTGCACCTGGTGTTATTGTAACTTTAAAATCTATTTTAATATTTGGTATAGGGTATGTATTTTTTCTTAGATATATTAATACATTCTCCAGGTAACTTTATTGGAATATAATTTATTGACAGTAAACCACACAGTTTTGATAGATGTATGTACACATGAAACCACCACCATAATCAAGACACCTAACATTTATACCACCCTCCAGAATTTCATTGTGTCCTTTTACTATCCATCTTTCCCTCCATTTCTGTCCCCAGACAACTACTGATTTGCTTTCTGTTGCTGAAGATTAGTTTGCATTTTCTAGACTCTTATATAAATGGAATAATACAGTGTGTACTCTTTATGCCTGGCTTCTTCCATTCGGCATAATGGTTTAGAGATTCATTCACATTTTTGCACGTATCGGTACTGTGTTCCCTTTTTTTGCTGAGTAGTATTTCATAATATGAATATACTGCAATGTTGTGTTCATCCCCCTGTTGATGTATGTTTAGGTTGTTTCCCTTTTTGGGCTATTACAAATAAATTTGCTATGAACATTCATGTACAAGTCTTTGTGTGAACATGTATTTTCATTCCTCTTGGGGAAATATCTTGCGAGTAGAATGGCTCGGTCGTTCTTATTAAGTTTTATTAATGGATTACCATTATGTTGTCGTTTTGAACATATTTTTAGTCATATTTTTAGTTAGTTGCAGTTTCAAGGATTGAAGTATTCCCACATCATAAAGTAGGTAACTGACTTAAATAATTTCACTTTGTGAATCAAGTTTTTTATTATGGTTAAAAAAACATGAAATCTGCCCTTTTATCAAATTTCTAAATATATACTACAGTATTTTTAACTATATGCACATTGTTATATAGCAGATCTCTAGAACTTTTTCCATGTATCAATTTAAACTATGCATTTTGAAATAAACAGAGTCATCATATTATATACAATTACCTGGAATTTTCTAGATTTTAATTCTGGCTCCTCTGTTTATGAAATCTTAGACAAAGTACTTAATCTCTCTGGGCCTCGGTCTCTTCATCTGTACAGTGGGGATAAAAATAATACCTACTTTCTAAGGTTGTGGTTGGGAGGAAGTGATAGGAAAAGGCCAGAGCATTGTCTGGTACACGGTGAGCATAAAAGTTACTTATTACTATTACATTTGCGCCTTTTAGAGAAGAATGAAAAATTATAAAACAGATGCTTTTTAAAGTTTTATCTTCAATATCTTGATTAAAGAAATGTGCTGTATTTATAATAATAGTTATTTCATTATGTACAACTTAATATCAAAACTTCTTTCCATTATTTATTTTTGGTGTTTGTGGTTTTGTGGTTTTCTTCAGTTGAAATACTCTCAAGGAAGGCAAACAGAAAAGAGCTGTTCTAATAATAGGATATTGAAAGATTTGAGGATTTCGATATTTGTAAAATTATACTATGCTATAGAAGGAACACTGGATTCAGAGTCAGAAAACATGAGTTAAAATTCTAGTTTGGCAGTTTTTTCAAGAACTCTTTTAGCTGTGGATAATTAATTCTTCATTTGTCAAATAAATTTAATTTTTACCATATGGAGCTGTGTTAAGAACCCACTTATCATTAAAATCTTTTTCCTTTTCTAGGCTTGTTTACAAATTGATCCTGCTGAGAGGATATCATCTACTGATCTTTTACATCATGAATATTTTACCAGGGATGGATTTATTGAAAAGTAAGCATTTTTAGTGTGGTTTTTTTTTGTTTATTCGTTTGTTTTGTTTTTTAGCACTTTGTATTAGGAAATTTTATTAGCAGGAGAATTGCCACATAGATTAATATTGTATAACAGAAATATTCAGCTTAAAAATTTACTGAGTTACTGTATCAGGTATCAGTTAGGTAAATGGTAGACTTACAAGTGTCATGAATGAAAAGTCTAGCAATAAAAAATAATTACAGCTAACTCTCATTACATGGTTACAATGTCCTAAGTACTCTTGCTGAGGCTGGTCTCGAACTCCTGGCCTCAAGTGATATTCCAACCTCAGTCTCCTAGAGTGCTGGGATTACAGGCATGAGCCACTGTGCCTGGCTGGGTCTATTTTGTAAAAGTCTTTTTTTTTTTTTTTTTTTGAGACGGGGTCTAGCTCTGTCGCCCTTGCTAGAGTACAGTGGTGTCATATTCACTGCAGCCTCGAACTCCTGGGCTCAAGCGATCCTCCTGCCTCAGCTTCCTGAATAGCTGGGACTACAGGCACACCTCACTACGCCCAGCTAATTTTTTTCTAGTTTTTGTAGAGAAGGGGGTCTTGCTCTTGCTCAGGCTGGTCTTGAACTCCTGATCTCAAGCGATCCTCTCGCCTTAGCCTCCCAGAATGCTAGGATTACAGGCATGAGCACTGAACCCAACCTGTAAAAGTCTTATGTAGTAGATTCCCATAGCAAAATTTTTGAAAGATGTATCTTTACCAGAAAGTAATTTTTATTAGGTAAATATCGTACCAGCTTTTGGCGTTATAATTATACAACATTATTTATGCTATACCTGAAATGTAAATTAATTGACTAAATGGTTCGTTAAAGATAAAATACTCTATCTACATAAATAAAAAGATTATCGGTTGATATTGCTTGTTTTGTTAGATTCATACCAGAACTGAGAGCTAAATTACTGCAAGAAGCAAAAGTCAATTCGTTCATAAAGCCAAAAGAGAGTTCTAAAGAAAATGAACTCATGAAAGATGAAAGAAAAACAATTTATACCAATGCACTGCTAAATAGCTCAGTTTTGGGAAAGGTAAGAACTTCGTTTTTTGTTTCAGTCAGTATAACTATATTACAATTATATGCTAATGAAAAAAATAACTGTTCTCATGACTCAGCTTTGGGATGTATCTATTCCAGGAAATAGAAAAAGAGAAAAAGCCCAAGGAGAGCAAAGTCAGAGTTATTAAAGTCAAAGGAGGAAAAGGAGATATCTCAGAACTGAAAAAGACAGAGTATGAAGGTGGACATTGTCAACAAGATCCAATCGAAAATGCTCATGCTCTGTCTCAAGATGTAAAACCTGTAATCATTGAACCACCAAACTCTGTTAATCCCAGCACTAACTCTAATGGCATGAAAGAAGGTCTACATTCTGGAAGCTGTATGACAATGCCACCCATCAACCTAACTAGCAGTAATTTGATGGCTGCAAATCCCAATTCAAATCTCTCTCACCCCAATACAAGGTGAGCTGTAACAGATAAGAGACATAAGTAATACAATGTTCATGTATAATGGTATTTCAAAGAAGCACATTCATAGTGTCTATATGAAAACTGAACTTGAGGAACGTATATTGAAATTATAATTGTATAATGGGCCATTTACTAGGTGATTCTTATGAATGCTATAGAAGAAATTAACTTTTCTTGGCCATATAGATGTTTAATTTTTCACTAATGTCTTTTGGTAAAACCTCATGAAAAAAAAAAGACTCTTGGAAAAATATCTTCCCTTTTGAAGAGAAAAAAGGGTTTAGGGTTAGGGTTAGGGTTAGGGTTCTAGTATATGATCTAAGTTCTAGTATGGATGTGCCTTGGTATAACAAAGTAAGCTTTATTTTTATGTCATAGCACATTCTCTAAGTGTATAAAGGATAGCCAAAAATAATTGTTCATAGTCAAATAGCCTTTCAATATCAAATATTTTAGGAGAAAAACAGCATATTGGGCCCATTTTAGATTTAGCCTTTGATACAGATTGAGAGAATGGTCCCGCGGGTCTGGTTAATCATGGACAATGCGATAGATGGTAAGATGCCTAGCAAGGCATTAGGGCCACTTCTAAATTTAGGGAGACTACTATGATTCTAGGAGAGGAAGGAGATTAGGTTCATTAGCCCAAGAACATTCTAGCAGACTGGTTTGAGCTTAGGTTGTGAAGCCTGGTGGTCTGCAGAGGTGGGCAAAAGGCCATGTCTGTGTCAGTCCAAAGCTACAGCAGGCTACAGACTGCAAGAGCCCAGTCGTTCTTTAGGTGACCCCAAAACCATGGTCCCAGTAAGCATGGTTGTGAGTCAGTCAGTCTTGGATAGCAAGCTCATAAATTGAAAAACCCAATAGTTAGGAGATCCAAGTTCAGAACAGATAAAATGGAGCAACTAGACCAGCAGGAGTAACCTCACAACATGGTATCACCACTGATGTTAGCCATGTGTTAGTTTTTTTCTGCCCTGTTATTAATACCTCTCTCCTTAGACTAATTGGTACTTAAGGACCGACAATTTCATTTTGGCATTCAATGTTTGAACAGTAGACATCCATGGTATAATTTGTTCATTCTTGAAGCTAAAGCAAAGGCATTTCTGGGAAGTTCTAATAACTTCTCATTTGTTTTTAAATAATAGGTTAACTGAAAGAGCAAAAAAGAGACGTACTTCACAGTCCACTGGACAAGCTATGTATAATAGCAAGCAAGAGGATACAGGTCCCACTCAAGTAAGGCAAGAAGCTAGTCATTAACATATGGCCTCTTTTAACATCGACTCTCTTTCCCTTTTCTCTGTCTTTGGGACTGTAACCCTTTAAAGGTGTGCTTTTAGTTTCTTTTGTTTCTTCCTAAGATGAAAGTAGGCCATCATTTTCTTAGTGCTTTCACAATTTTGATTAATTTTCCATATCTTAATTTGTCTATTTAATATATGAAGTGGGCAGAGTAACTTAAGATTTTCACCTTAAAAAGTCACAAGAATTTCTGGTTTTTCACTTCTAAAAAATGTTTTGATATCTTTATGGATTAAAAACAATGATCAAATAAACACAACTTTCTTTCATTGGAAAAAATAATCAGTGTAGATCATCCCCCCATTTTTTACAATGTTATTTGTAATAATAAAATTGAAAATGACACAAACCTATCCAAAAGTAGATGATTGATTAAGTACATTAGCTTACATTCATACAGTGGGATACTACACATTACATTGTGGAAGAGTGTTCATTAACCAAAGAAAGTTTTTTATGATCCATTGTCAAATGAACAAAAGTAGGTAACACAAAAGGTTTTCCAAATGCTGGGTGTACAAGCAATTTTTTTCCTTGTGGTTTTTCCCAGTGTCCATAAAGCATATCATTTTGTAAATAGATAAATAAATTATTAAGAAAATGAACTGAAGCAATTTGTTCAGAGTATGGTGGTTAGTATTATTAATAAAAATTAAAAGTTAAGATTGTGGTTCTCATGATCAAGACTATTATTCTAAGAAAATTAAGCATACTAAAAAAGTTTGCTTTCTAAAACTTCTATTAGAGTTTGATCTGTTGGTATGTTTAATGGTACTCCATTCTACTTCTTAAGTCTTAAAATAGTTGTTATGCCTATCTTATTGCCATCCAAATGGCTGGCAATTTTAGATTTGTCATTCTACAAATAGTTACACACATTTCTTCAAATAAACTCTTGTTTGTTTGTTTAGAGCCAAATGGAGAGGGGTATATTTAGTGAGCGAACAGGTCAAAGTGACCAAATGGCAAATGGGAACAAAAGGAAGTTGAATTTTTCCAGATCTGACAGGAAAGAATTCCATTTTCCAGAATTGCCTTTCACAGTACAATCAAAGGATATAAAAGGAATGGAAGGTATATGTTTGTTGCATAGCTTTACGAATCTCCATATGATATCATTTATAAGACTTCTTTATAATATAACTTATATTTTATAGTATGACTTAGGTATAAAACAGTAGATTGGTAAGAAAAACATTTTCAGCTAATGATATATTTTTTTCCCTATCATCAAATAAGGGGTAAGACTTGAAGGAGATAATTTTAAAGAGGGGTTAAGACAGCTTCAAATGGTAGATTTTTTTTTTTTTTTTTTGAGACAGAGTTTCACTCTCTTGCCCATCTAGAGTGAGTGCCATGGCATTAGCCTAGCTCACAGCAACCTCAAACTCCTGGGCTCAAGCCATCTTCCTGCCTCAGCCTCCCAGGTAGCTGGGACTACAGGCATGCGCCACCATGCCTGGCTAATTTTTTCTATTTTTAGTAGAGACGAGGTCTCGCTCTTGCTCAGGCTGGTCTTAAACTCCTGAGCTCAAGCAATCCTTCCGCCTCGGCCTCCAAGAGTGCTAGGATTACAGGCGTGAGCCACTGCGCCCAGCCTACCTGCCCTAAAGAGTAGATTTTTCATTAGCTCAATATTGTTGAAATGTTAGAACAATATTTGAGGGAGATAATTTTGGTTCAGTATATGACCTGGAATAAATAACATTCCTATTTTTCTCCATGATTATTTGTTCATATAATAGCAGGAATTTTATATATGCTTTGGCCATTCAAGGGTTTAGTAGATAAGACTTATAAATTTAAGATTTATCTTAGTCTTAAATTTAAGATTTGTTTTAAAACATAACTCATTTTTGTCTTAAATAAATGTTCTTATCTTTCTTTGAAGAATAGTGACACCTTGTGAAAAGTTAATATAATAGCAAGAATATAATACACTGCTCAAGAAAAATTATCTGATTCGCTTAACAGTTATACTGAGAATAATAAAATAAAATAAAATAATTGTCTTCTTTTAACTTGGTAGACTATTTGTAAAGTTATAAAACAAATAATTTACTGTATTTTACTATTACAACTCATGGTTTATTCAGTTACTTTGTAAAAAATTGAGAAACTGATGTTAGTAGACATCAGAATTTCCGATTGAAGTTCTTAAAAAGGAAAGTAAAATTTTAAGATAAGAATAACAAATTTTCATTGTTTTATATAATTTTGTAAAAGTTAAACAGACAAAAATGCTGAAGAGAGATTCAAAGAAAACAGATTCATCTAAAATACCGACTTTACTTAATGTGGATCAAAATCAAGAGAAACAAGAGGTAAAACTTTTTTAGTTTATAGCTTTTACTGAAGAATGCTATTTAGAGCCCTTGACTCAGTGTGTAAATTTAACTATTACTATTGGAAAGCTATATAAAAATTCAAAATTCTATAATCTTTAAACTCTAGAAACATCTATATTTTCCTAGATAACCAACTACTAAAAGTCTCTAGCAATCATTTCTTTGGAGGTAGTAAATACCATCCCTCATTTGAATGTTGAATGATTAAAATGCACGGTACCCAGGGAAAATAGTATCTGTGTTATGTGTGTTGTCAAACATTGGGCAGGTAAGCCATGCCAGTGAAAATGAATAATGGTATACACATGTGGTATGCGGCCATGAGCATATATGTATTTGTCTTTAGCCTCTTCCTTCCTTCTTGTTTTAGCTCCAGTTTACTTCCCTATGTATCTCTGCTGTCTGTCTACTGTCCTATTTTCACAAATATTTACTCCCAGCTATCTATTATGTAATTTTGTTGAAATGTCCCCAGCCCCTACCTACCAGAGAGATTCTTGAATTTTATTTGGAAATCATGAAGCCTTTAACTTTCAAATGAATGCTCTCTAAAGGTACTCTTTTAGGGGAAAGAGATTGTGCTGAGCACACACTGAATTAAATCATATTGATGGCCTCCTATTCTACACTTAAGAGGTCATCTCTGCAAGTGATTTATCAACTTCATTATCTCTGCCTTTTAAAAAATAAAATTGATTATAGTTTAATTCAGGATAAAAATCAGCATATACTTATTAAGGAAATACGAAGAATTGAAAATATAGAGAAGCTGGTCTGAAACTATGTAGAAGGCATTTTAACAAGGCTACTCAATCTCTACAGCATTTGGAGAAGAGGGTTATCAGACACTATTAGATGTATTGTCATTGTGACATTTAGGGCTATGCCTTAGTCTTGGCCTAGAACTTAAGAACTCTGCAATCCACTTTGCAGAAAAGAGATATTGTAGAACAAGAAAGCTGTTAACGGACATCTTTCAGTTGATTATAAAAAGCAATAAGGTAGCTTTAAACTTTTAAATTTGAGTGACTTACTCATGTTACAGCGTGTTGCACAGCACAGCATTTGCACATGTTTTGAATGATTGGGTGAATTAGGTCTCCTGGGCTCTGGCAGTCTAGAAATGTGCCGCATGTGTTTATCCCATTGTCCTAGGAGAGCCCCCAGGAACCACAATTCCATTCCAATGCAGGGAAAAAGGAATTCTTAAGACAGTTCTGTCATTTTTAGGATAATTAAATAATAAGAAGGAAAAACTTTTTCTTGCTCATATGATGAACTCCTGACAAGATGACCTTTTTATAAGAGTGACCTTGAAACAAGTTGTAGTTATTAGAAATAACCAGAAGTTGACAGTGGTTGGTTATAGTTTATTTGTACTGCTCATTCACATGCAGTTCTGATACATGACTGAAATTGCATACGAGGCTAGTCTAAACGCTTTTAATAAATTAATGTCAGAATTAAGAAAATTTCTTAAATTTTGAGTCTGTAGTTTGTTTTAGAGCATGAGAGAATATGATATGTTTTAAAAAACATAAGAGAGGGAATAGGCACTTATTTGTTCTATTGTTGGCTCTGGCATTTGCTTGTTTTTTGAATTATCTAATCAGATCCAAGCACTTCCCAGTTTTATATTAAACTCTTTCAGGCGTCTAAAAAGAATATTGAAATAATGCATACATGCATTGACTAGGCTCTACGAAAAGAGAGAAACCCTAAATTACTGTCAATGGGTGATTTAGGCAAAAGAAGAGTCCCTATAAGGGCCACCTTTAGTTTTGTTTGATGATGACAAAGAGGAACACTCTGGTAAATAGTCTCCCTGTACCTTGTAAAGGAACCACCAGGGGCAAAGTACAAGTAGTTATCTCTGGCTGTATTTCCTTAGCCAAAGACTCACCATTTCCTCAATTAAGGTCCTGTTTCTATTTACTTTTTAGAATACAGGAAATGCACAAACTGAAAGGAAGAAGAACCTGCCAGATGTAGAGTAGAAAATGCAGCAGCTGAAAATTCAGGGAATCCCAGAATCACTGTATGGTTAAAAAAAAATCCTTTTTATTAATGTTACATATACAAAAATGCTGACTAGAGAATTCTACAGATACATCAAATTCTATGTAGTTATGTGTATATTCACCTAAATTTGTTTTAAAATTTATTAATCTTTAAATTATTCATGTTTTCTTAATTTGAACATTAATTTATAAAAACTTCTTGGCTGGTACATCCTAATAAAACTACAGCTTACATTTCATCATATAATTTTATTTGATCATCTGTTATTTCAGTCATGTTTGATTAGTGGTCATTCTTAGCTTTGGTTCAAAGCTTTTTAATTACAAAAGGAAAAGTTTTTAATTGTGTAATAAAGTCTGGGAGCACCAAACATTTCTGAGCAAACAAATATACTTGATAAGCATGAAACATGGGTTTGGTTCCACAGTGAACATTCTGGAGTAGCATTTAAACATATCATGAAGATTGTTTAAAATAGCGGTTCCCAACCTTTTTGGCACCAGGGACTGGTTTCATTGAAGACAATTTTCCCACGGACGAGGGGGTGAGAGTGGGGGATGGTTTCAGGATGATTCAAGTGCATTACATTTATTGTGTACTTTATTTCTATTATTATTACATTGTAATATATAATGAAATAATTATATAACTCACTATAGGTTGGGGACCCCTGGTTTAAAAGTACGAAACTTGAGCATGATATTGAAGCACATCTTCTGGCTTAACTAGCATGTTTATCATTTAGAGTTTACATATAACTTAACACTGATACAGTCAAGGTTTTGGCAGCATATATTTACATTCTCATCCCTGGTTCTTATTAGCCTGGTTTCTGATTTTAGGGTGGAGATGGCCATTATGAGGGGAAGAATTTGAAGAGGAACAGATTTTTTTTCTGGTAGTGTCTTTTCTTTTAAATAATCTTAAGAATACAAACTGACAACTCTTCCCTTCTTATTTTGTAGACAATAGAAATGTTACGTGAGCTGTTAAGACAGCCTGTGGTCTCCTATTAGCATCATCCAACTTTTTTGTTGTTGCTGTTACCAAAACACTTATTGTTTCCCTCTTTTTTCCTTCTAAAACTCTGTGATGCGATGCTTTGATTTGAAATGATAAAGAACAGGTAACACATACTGTCACACGACACACATTGTATTCAACACCAATGTCTTCTTTCTGAGAGTCATATAACCTGGAGTCAATTATCTCCTAGAGCGCTCAGCCCTCCTGAAGTGAGTTCTTATCGATAGATCTGGCCCATTGTTTTAAAAGCCATTCCTTACTATTACATGCTTAAAAATATGTTGTGTTGGTCAGCAATAAAAGTGTTTATAAGATTTGTAAAATATCTAAAAACGATATGATAATCAAATGTTTATTAAATTATTTTATCCTTTTAAACAGTTTCCAGCACTCTTTTGTTTCCTAGTGCCATCTGATAGTGCCTTTTATGTAGTACAGTCTTTTTATATTTCATAAAATAAATAATGTACAGCAGAAGAGGTATACTACCAAAATTCTGGATTTTCCTATTGTTTAAAAAATAATAAAATTGGAACACCTGGTATTTTACCAGGATTCTACCTGATTTTGTATTTACCAAAGAAATATGAAAAACAAAGGAAAACAATTTCTTTATTATAATATAATGATCTCTTTTAATCTCCGAAAAAGCTTATACTTTTCTTACAGACGTCCTGTTGGCATTAGCAGCTAATCTCCTCCAGGAAAATTAAATTCCCTGTGGTAAATTCAACAGATATAGGTCTGCCTATTGTCTGTTGCATTTATATATTTGTTAGTCATTGCACCAGTATCAAAGATTGTCAATTTTGGGGTCAATTTCTCTAAAAATGCCTACTGGAATTTTGGGATTGTGTTAAATCTATACATCAATTTGAAGAGAATGGATACATTAATATCAAGTCTTCCAATCCATGAGCATGATATAAGCTCTTTATTTACTTAGATATTCTTTAATTTCTCTCAGCAATATTTTGTAGTTTTCAATGTGGCAGTCTTACACATCATTTGTTAAATTTATTTTTATGTTTTGTTTTTTGATGCTACTGTAAATGGTATTGCTTTTTAGTTTCATTTTCCAGTTTGTTGCTAATGTACAGAGGTAAAATTTGTTTTTCTATATTGATCTTGTATTCTGAGACCTTGCTAAATTCACTTATTAGTTCTAGTAGGTTTCTTTCTTTCCTTCCTCCTTCCCTGCCTGCTTGCCTGCCTGTCTGCCTTCCTTTCTTCCTTCTTTTCTCCTTCTCCTTCCCCTTCTTCTTCCTTTTTTTTAATATTCCTTAGGATTTCCTCTATAGGCAATCATGACATCTGCAGATAAAAATAATTTTACTTCTTCCTTTCCAGTGTTTATGTCTTTCATTACTTTTTCTTGCCTTATTGCACTGGCTAGGATACAATGTTGAGTAGAAGTAGTGAGAGTGGATATTCTTGCCTTTTTTCTTCTAGCAGAAGGAAAGCATTCAGTTCTTTCCCACTAAGTATGATGTTAGTTGTATGTTTTATGTAGATGATTTTATTAAATTAAGAAAGGTTCCTTCTATTCCTGTTTGCTGAGAGGTCTTGCCATGAATGGATATTGAATTTTGTCAAATGCTTTTTCTGCATCTGCTGAGATGTTCTTATGATTTTCCTCCTTTATTCTGTTAATGTGAATTACATTAATTGATGTTTGAATGTTAAACCAACTCTGCATTCCTAAGGTTAAAATTCCACTGGATTCTTTTTTATGGATGTTGGATTCGATTGGTTAATATTTTATTAAGGATTTTGGCATCTATGTTAATGAAAGATTTTGTTTCTTATATTGTCCTTGTCTAGTTTTATTATCATTGTTATGTTGCTACATAGAATGAGTTGGGAAGTATTTCCCTTTCCTCTGTTTCCTGAAAGAATTTGTATAGAATTGATTTTATTTCTCTTTGAATGTTTGTTAGAAATCGACAGTGAGGCCATCAGGGCCTGGAGTTTTCATTGTGGAAAGATTTTGATATATAAATTCAGTTTCCTCAAATTTATTCAATAAATATAGAGACATTCAGATATGTTCTTTCTCCTTGTGTCAGTTTTGGTATTTTACCTCTTTAAAGGAATTCATTCATTTCATCTAAGTTGCTGATTTTATTGGCATAAAATTGATTAACATATTTCCTTATTATCATTTTAAAGCTGGTGGGATCTATGCTGATGTTTTCTTTATCATTCCTGGTATTGGTAATTTGTGTTTTCTCTCTTTTTTTTTCTTGGTTTATCAATTTTGCTAATCTTTACATAGAACCAGCTTTTGGTTTTATTGATTATTTCTATTGTTTGTTTTCTACTTTATTGAGTTATGCTCTTATCTTTATTATTTCTTTCTTCTATTTATTTTGGGTTTAATTTGCTTTTCTTTTTCTAGCTTCTGAAGGTGGAGGGGCTAAGGTGATTAATTTAAGACTTTTCTTCTTTTCTAATATGAGCTTTTATTTTTATTTTTTGAGACAGAGTCTTGCTCTGTCACCCTGGGTAGAGTGCAGCGGCATCATTGTAGTTCATTGCAACGTAACCTCATTTGAGGAGGACAATCAAGTGATCCTCCTCCCTCAGCCTCCTGAATAGCTGGAACTACAGGCATGCACCATGATGCCCAGCTAATTTTTCCATTTATAGTAAAAACTAATTTTTTAATTTTTATTAGAGACAGGGTCTCACTCTTGCTCAGACTGGTCTCAAACTCCTGAGCTCAAGCAATCCTCTCACCTTGGCCTCCCAGAGCACTAGAATTACAGGGGTGAGCCACCATACTTGGCCCTAATATGAGCATTTAAAGCTTTAAATTTCTCTCTTGCTGCTTCCTCCAAATTTAAATGTTATTATCAAATCACTCAGTTAAAATATTTCCCCATTTCCCTTTTGATTTGTTTTTTGATCCATTTATTTAGAAATGTGTTGTTTAATTACCAACTATTTGGGACTGTTCCAAGTATCTTTCTGTTATTGGTTTTAATTTAATTACTGTGTGGTCAGAGACTATATATTATTTCAATTCTTCTAGATCCATTGAGACTTGTTTTATATCCTAGTATGTGGTCTATCTTGGTGAAGATTTCCACTTGAAAAGCATGTGTGTGCTGCTGAAGGTTAGGTGTAGTGTTCTGTAAGTGGCAATTAGGTCAAGTTGGTTGATCGAACATTTAAATCTCATATCTTTACTGATTTTCATTCTGCTTGTTTTATCAATTACCGAATTACTAATTGTGGATTTTTCTGTTTCTCCTTTCATTTCTATCAGTAGTTGCTTTATGTATTTTGAAGCTCTGTTATTGGAACCTATGTATTTAGCCCTATTAGAACCTATATATTTAGCCCTATTAGATTTCTGGTGAAATTCACCCTTACCTGTTTCCAATGCCTGAAAATTATTGTTTTATATATTTGTCCAGTTTTATCATTATTTCAGGTAGGACAATACCTATAATAGCTGGAATTAGAGGTTTTGAAGGAGATCTAGTCACTATTATGAATTATGATGTCTGTTGAATAATATACTGATGTTTATCTTAAGAATTTTAAAGAGCTTTTAGAGTAATTACCAAAAGTTATAGCTTGTCCTCTTATTCTATACATAGGGGCTTACCCATACTTTTTTGTCTTTATTTTGATTATTATAATGATCATTTATTACATGATCACTGATTACACGTGAACATTTTGCTAATAGTATAATGAAACTTCAGCAATGAATGTAGTTAATAGGATGGATATTTTATTGGCTGATAATACTTGTCAAAAGTTATTAGTCAGGCAAGCATATTTGAGTTATGTTTCTGATCTGTTTTCTTTCCACATGACTCTGTCTTGTAAATATTTGTTACAAAGCACTTTTATTTTTTTCAACAGATGATTGAAGTAATGAGTTGCTTACATTGAAAATGAAAATGTGGCCGGGCGCAGTGGCTCACGCCTGTAATCCTAGCACTTTGGGAGGCCGAGGCGGGTGGATCGTTTGAGCTCAGGAGTTCGAGACCAGCCTGAGCAAGAGCAAGACCCCGTCTCTACTAAAATAGAAAGAAAATTAGCCGGACAACTAAAAAATATATAGAAAAAATTAGCCGGCCATGGTGGCACATGCCTGTAGTCCCAGCTACTTGGGAGGCTGAGGCAGGAGGATCGCTTGAGCCCAGGAGTTTGAGGTTGCTGTGAGCTAGGCTGACACCACTGCACTCTAGCCTGGGCAATAGAGTGAGACTGTCTCAAAAGAAAATAAAAACAAAAGGAAAGGTGAGAGGATTGCATAAGCCCAGGATTGCCTGAGCCCTGGGCAACATAGTGAGACCTCATATCTTAAAAAAAAAAAAGAAAAAAAATGACCCATGGTAGCTAGAACATGATAACATTAGGATAGGTCCCAGAGAGTCTTTGCAAGAAGATATGGTCTTGATTTCTGTGTTTATTATTTCTGCTCCATCCTTACAGTCTTTTCATCAACTCTGCCCAAGGGTTGGATTTCCAGGGTCTGAGGAACAATAGTTTAATGTTTAGTTTCAGTGTCTACTAAGGCCACAATTGTGGTAGACTGCTGCAGAGTCAACATTTTCCTCAAATTCAAGGTTAAGAAAGTCATACCTTTTAAAACACATTGTTATATATACATAGGAACAAACTATACCAGTACATAGGAATGCCAAGAAGAGAAAAAGTAGACTAACTTCGGAAATTAAAGGACTCTAAATGGAAATTGGGCCAGGTTACCACAACAACTAGCAGAATTGCATAGGACATGATCAAAAAATCTTAGGTGATGTGGGAGCTGTAAATTATAAGACAATTTACAAGATGATGAAGGACAGCAAGAAAGCATTCTTTGATTTTAATAAAAGACAAAAGTACAGAAACAAATAAAATGTGCTACTATCCTCCTAACTGCCTACTTTCTCCTCCTGCAGGGGTAGGGAAGGTTGGTAACTGATGAGTGTGTAGGGAAAAGGATTATAATGATTTTTGTTCTTTTCTAAAAAAGTAATCCTGACTCCTAGCACTCTGGGAGGCCAAGGCGGGCAGATCGCTCAAGGTCAGGAGTTCGAAACCAGCCTGAGCGAGACCCCGTCTCTACTAAAAATAGAAAGAAATTAATTGACCAACTAAAAATATATACAGAAAAAATTAGCCGGGCATGGTGGCGCATGCCTGTAGTCCCAGCT
>CAUYPO010096765.1:0-11960 GCA_963574435.1 Cheirogaleus major
TTTTTTTCAAGCTTTTCCACTCTCTATCCTGAGAGTGTACTTTAGCTTTCAATAAAAAACTGTCACTTGCTTGGCATCCTGAAATTCTTTTCCACCATCAATCACTAAGAACTTGGAAAAATCTTCACTTGGAGTCAGGTAACATTATTATTATTATTACCACCATGGCCATCATTATTATTTATTTATACCTTGCTGAGAGTTCACAGTATGCTGTGGAAATAGCACTGATTTCTGAATAAAATAAAAATATCTCAGAACTTTTAAGATTTTTTTCCCCCTCAGATTATGGCTTTTACCTGCATCCTGACTTTTGGTCTAGAAATTCTTATAATTCAAGGAGGTTAATTATAATCAAAGAATTCACAAAAATTCCTACCCACCACTTATTGCAAATGTAGTTAATGCGCAACTTCATTAAAAGCAGCATTTCTTTTCCGATAAAACAGAGAAAGGAGAAGAGGGGCATTCAATTCCTCTTTGGAGCCATTAAAACTAGAAAAAACTTGCTCAACTGTGCTAACTGGTACACTAAATGTGGAAGTGATTATGGAAAAAGAACTTCAACACTGGCTTTTCCGAGCACCATCCTGAAGTATCCTCTGTTTAGGGAAATAATAAAATAATAGTACAGTCATTATGTAATCGTCTCAAGCATGGCAAAAGTAGATGACAGAAGAAGTAGTCTTTGAAAAGGAGAAAGAATATTTGCAGTCTACTGCCAATATGGAGAAGAGAAAGCTAATTATATAATAGTAAAACAACAGAACTTGAATGTGGAGTGCTTCAGATTTGTAATGCTTTTGGTGTAGAAAGGCACTGTGGGACGTAAACAAATAACAAGGTGTCAATTACCCCATTTGGCTTCTTAACATATACTTCCTGTTCACAGGACAAGTCCTACTCAGTTGCTTCAGTATTTTTTTTTAAAAACAGATTATTAAATCCCTTCCCCCTCCATGTGTTCAGAGTGCAGAGAGATGCTTGTGGACAGTTAGAGCACTGCTAGACAGGCAGTAAAAATTTGGTGAGGCCTAGATTGATCCATGGTTTCTCTGAATTTGTGAATTTTTTCTGCTAACAGTTTAGAGGACATATGGCACCTACTGAAAGAGGGACTCTCTATCACACATATGGTAGGGTGACAGATAAAAGTCTTCTGTAATAGTAGTGACAAGATTGGTGGATATTTAAAAAGAATTTTAAAAGTATAACATAATATTCATACATAAAAGTTTAAAAATCATTTGGGCACAGCTTGATGTGTGATTATAAAGTTAACATACCTGTGTAACTTGAACTCAAGGAATTGAATATTACCCAGAAACCCCTTCATGTGTCCTTTTTAGTCACTACTCTCCCATAGGGAACCATCATTCTGACTTCTAACATCATATGCCAGCTTGCCTGTTTATGAACTTTATATAAATGAGTTCATACAGAATGTACTATTTATGTCTGGCCTCTTTCACTTCATAATATATTTGTGAGGTTCATCAGTGTTGTACACATTAGTAGTTTTTTTATTCTCATTGTGCAGCATTCTATTAATGGGCATTTGAGTCGTTTCTAATTTAGACCTTCTATTACAAATACTTCTGCTTTGAGCATTACTGTACATGTCTTTTTGTAAAATATATATATATTTCTATTGGTTATGGGAATATAAGGGTCCACCCTTATATTACTGGGCATTGGAATTTTAATTACTGGAATTACTGGGCATGCATATTTTAAGCTCTAGTACAAACTACCAGTTTTCCAAAATCCTTGTCTCAATTTACATTCTGACCATTACTGTATCATGGTTTTGGTTGTTTCATATTCTTGATAAAACTTATTATTGCCTGTCTTTTTCATGTTAACCTTTCTGGTGAGTTATGTACTAGTATTATGTTTTTTATTTGTATCATTCTGGTAACATAAAAATGAACATTTTTTAATATCACTAATGATATTTGAATATACTTCTTTTTGATGTGCCTTTTCAAACTCATTTTTTTCTATTGGGTTGTGTTTTTGATATTAATTTTTATATACTCATATATTCTGTATATGGGTCATTTATTAGAAATAAGATCTACAAATAAATTTATAAGTCCATAGCTTGCCTTTGAACTCAATTTTCAGTGTCTTTTTAAGGAACTTTAATTAATATATAAAAATTTTTAAATTAATTATATAATCTACTTTATCAAATTTGCCCCTTTATGGTTACTACTTTTATTTAAGAAATCTTTGCCTGCCCCAATTTATGAAGATAGTCTCCTATGTTTTCTTCTAAAAACATTATTGTTATATCTTTCTCATTTAGATCTTCCATCCACCTGTTATTGATATAGTGTGAGTTAGGATTTAAGATTCATTTTTTTTAAAAATCTAAATTAATATTTAGTTTACCTACTATCACTTTTTGAAAAGGCCATCATTTACCCACTGTACTATTTTTAACCAGCATTGCTCTTAAACTGTTCTCTCATTTCTCAACCATTGTTTTACATTTTTGATGCTCATGTTTTTAAATTTATTAAAAATTACTTATTGAGTTCCATTTATGTTCCAGTCTGTTAGCTCTTGTAGGTGGTGGGAATAAAGTATTGAACAGCAGATAATAATCCTTGTCCTTGTGGAGCCTAGATAATTCATGGATAGAAACAAAAAAAAATAATGAACATATAATATGTTACATGGTAAGAAGTGGAAATAAGTGTTCTATGTAGCAAAAATAAATTATCAAGTGTCAGTGGATTGGAGGGAGGGCATTGTGATTCTAAATAAGGTACTCTGGGAAGTCTTTCCAGAGAAGATGAAATAAAAGTAAAGATTTGAGCAAGGTGAGGGAGTGAGCTATTCACATTCCTGGGGACAGAGTTCCATACAGAGGGAGCAGGAAGAGCAATACTTTCCCTGACATCAAAGCATGTATGGTAAAGTGGGTTGAATTGTGGCTCCCAAATACACACACACACACACACACACACACACATATATATCTCCATGTCTTATACCCTGGAACCTATGAATGGGACCTTATTTGGAAAAAAATTCTTTGTAGATAAGATTTACTTAAGGATATCGAGATGAGATAATTCTGGACCACCCAGTGGGGCCTAAATTCAATGACAAGTGTCCTTATATTAATAAAAGAAATGCAGAGGGAGATTTGACACAGACACATAGGAGAACAGAACGCTATGTGAAGACACACACACAGATTGGAGTTATGCAGCCACAAGGCAAGAAACAGCTGGAGTTGAAACACCAGGAGTTGAAAGAGACAAGCAAGGATTCTCCCTTAGTATCCTTGGAGGAGCACCACCCTGCTGACATTGTGATTTTGGACTTCTGACCATTAAAACTGTGAGAATAAGTTTCTGTGTTTTAAGCCATCAAGTTTGTGGTAGCTTATTATAGTAGCCCTAGGAAATGAATACATATGGGATGTTTGAATAAGAAGAGCACAGGGGCTGTAGGCCTGCTGAGGTAAGATGCACTGGGAGGCAGTAGATGAGTTCAGAGAAGCAGGCAGGAGCCAAGCAGTATAGGCCAATGAGCAATTATATAGTTTTTGGCTTTTATTGCAAGTGAATTGGGAAGTCAGTTTGTGTGCATTTTTGGAATCCTCCTGTCTTATGAGGATTCAAGGAGCCTGGCCCACTTCCTTTTTAAGATCCAACCTGCTATGCTTTACTCCTTATTCACTGGCCTGTTTCCAGCCCCTACATGTCTACACAATCCTGTTAAGGAGTTGTCATCCACCTGTTCCTGCTCCATTTTTCTTAGCTTACCTCTGAATCTTATGTTCTTAGGTTGTCATATCTATGGCTTTAGACGTCTGTCCTTGTCCTTTCTTGTCGTGGCTGAAGTTTAAATCACTCTCTAACTCCATAGAGATATTGAAGAGTCTCACTTCAACCTCAGAAGTTTTCTGAGACATCTCTTATAAATTTCCATTTTTAATATCATAAGTGAACAGAATTGCAGTTGTATCTCTGAGCTTCAGTGCTATTTCACAGTCTATAATAAGATCAACCTATTCTAATTTGAAATATAATACTAGATCCATGGTTTCCCCACAGCAAGATGGTACCATCTGTCATGCTATTAGTGCAAGACACTGAGGTTTTATGCAACATGCATATCATTGGGATATATACAAGTTTTTCATCCAAAAGCTGACATTTTACTATGATTAGTTTGTCAACTTACTATAACTCATGAGAATAATAGAAAAATATTATGGCTTTGCAAAAATGCAAATAATATAACAAGATGAGTGTCATTTTTTTAATAAGAATCAGTTATACAACATCTAGACCTCAATGACATCCTAAGAGGACCTTTGAAAAGATCAAGGGCAATGAGGAGGCTATTGTCTGAAAAATTAATATTGCAGTTATATTATCTAACAGTAATATCGGAAGTATAGAGTAGGTATAGGGTAGAAGTATAGGGTAAACTCTTTTTTTGCTATTTTGCTTTTCTGGAGTTTAAAGAATTTGCTCAAAACCAGGGAATAAGGGTGATTCTTTCCAATTCAAAATCATAATTGGTTAATCAACTCTTTCTTTCCACTTTGCTAATATCTCCTGCCCCTAACTTATTCAAAGTCTGACTTATGGCCATTTTTGTAGCTGGTTAGCCTCAAACATTGGCTCTTCAGTGCTTGATTTTTTCCTCAGAGTCCTGAAATAGATATGATTTAATGAAGTTCCTAGTTTCATCTTGACTTCTTTGGGTTAAAATATGAAGTTTGGAAACTGCCAAGGACAAAGGAAATATGTTAGGAGGAGAAAAACCTAAAACAAAAATTTCTAGTAAGTAGATTTATAAATGCATAGTATTTGCTTGAAGTTTTTGAAGAAAGCATTGTTTATCTGTACATAAATTATTTGAAAAATATGGTTACTGAAATAACCCCTAGCCTGTTTTTACTAGAATGCTGTGAAAATGGCCAGAGGTAAAAGCTAATATTTCTACTTTGTGAAAGCTATTTTTTTCCTACATAGCTGTAATCAAAAGATATAGTACAGTCAGACAAAATTGATAATTTTCTTAAAGTAGCAGATAAACTTAGCTTATAGTCTATAGTTTTTTTCATACACTTATATCTAGAAGTAAACAAGATTAGAACACAAGAAAAGAAAAGCTTATTGTAAAATTTTAGTTGGTGCTGATGTCTAGAAAACATTATATATTATTAATATTAAGCTTCATGTGTTTAAATTTTCTAATCAGCTATTATGATAATAAAGTAGCAAAAAGTATTAGATTCATTTTAGAGATTGTATCATCTATTGACCTAATATTTTCCTGTGCTCTTATGAGCTTATTTACTAGATCATCTCCTTCTACACTCCCCCCTCAGGATTTGTTGTAAGAGACAGGTATAGAGAAAAAAAAATTCTAGAAGAGAGAACTAAATGCATTTATGAACAGATTAAAGCTAATATATATCCTTGCCTTTTAATATATCAGTATACCTTGAACATTCAATTCTGACATTAATTTTATGCTATATAAGAGTAATATATTGGTCCAAACTTTTATCAGGGAGAAACAAAAGTATTACACATTGTTCCTAAGGTGACCTATTTTCTTTATTAAAAATTTTTCTGTGTAAGAAAGAGGAATAATCAAAACAAAAAGTAAGCATTGGCATGTAACATCACAAAATTGAGAAGAAAGACAATGGAATGGTAATCTTTCTATATAAATATACATATAATACATTATTTAAAAATATATATTTAGAGTTATAAAAGAAGGCCTAGTAAAATGATTTTTTTTTATTTTAATACTATGGAATGAAAAACAATATGAGGATTTTTATTTTAACATGAATAATGACCAAGAACCCTGGGGAGATGGAAGAAAGAACAAAAGTAGATATAACATGAGGCTCATTTCAGCAGAAAAGATGAACAGTTTCCTTTAGATTTCTCTGTTAAAACTTAGGTTTACTAAAAAAACTTTCTTAAAACTGGCTTCTGTTTCAGGTAGTGTACTCAACATGCTCTTTCTCCAAGAAGTTCACAGCTCTATAATATTTCTCATTTGTATTAAACTTTAATGTCCTGGAGGAAATTACAATCCCTGTTTCTCCTCTCATTGTCTCCAACTTAGCTAATAGATTTCTAGAGTTGAATAGAGTTAAATATTTCCCTGCTCAATTTGTTGCCCACAGGATGACTTCCTCCAATCTCTTGGGAGGACCCTTTCTGGTGATAAGATCAAAGTGATTTTTCAATTTTGGGGAGCAGGTATTTATTTGGCCTTTTTATCAAGAGCACATGAAAGGGACTGACATAGAGTAGTCACTAAGTGCTCATTAAATAGATAGGTTACTGGACCAGCCTTTAGACAGCTACAGTTATTAGTGTTACTCCATGTTCAGGATCACATGTTAGATTGATACTTCTCCTAATTGATACCATCTAGGTTACCTCCTTCTTCATTATATGTCTCTCATTATCTCATTTATTTTTAAAGGACTTCCAGCTGTTGTGCTTTCAATCATGATCTCCAGTAGCAGTAAACCCAATAAAGCCATTTCAGGAGTTACAGTAAGTTATGGGGAGAATAAGTTTAGTCAAACGATTATTTCAAGGGACAGCTGCTGACTTGAGCTAATTGTGAAGTTTCACTACCTCCATTATCCAAACAGAAAATGGTATCTATTAGTCAATTAAGGAATAAATGGAAGTGTTCGCAGTATCATCATTCTTAGACTTAGAACATCTTTTCACCCCTCCCCACATCCCACATTCAATTTTAAAAGGGCAGCACTATTACTGCAAAATTGAGAAGTCGGTGTCAAATCATTGTGGTGTTTGATATGTAATTTCTATGATAGTCCTTGTACTTTTAGGAATCTGTATATGTTTTATAATAACAATGACAATATTCCAAATGCATCATCTTTGACACCTCACTTTTTCAGTCGTATTAGCTTCCTGTTGGATTCCCTGTCTTTACTATATGTTCTAGATTTTATGGTTTTAACTTCAACTTCACTCTCATTAATATTATCATATGTCTTATAAAATTTGGAGTCTCCATGATTTTGGTACTTTGAATTAGCAGTATTGTATAAGGTAGAGCATAGGTTTTAAAGCTACATTTCCTGAAATTATAATCGTGTGAACTTTAAATAGATATGTTGCTCATTAAATAAGCTTATTCAATGTGCAAATGTGGTAAGTAATACAATTAATCTGTGTTTCAGTTTCCTCATCTGTTATAGTGGCTCCAACTGACTAACACAGAAGGTACTACAAACTTTTCTGTTTCCTCAGTATTCCTACCCTATCCTCATGCTCCTCTCATACATAAACATGTGTTGTTTCACAGATACAGCAAAAACTATCGAGTATGGCCTCTCCTCCCTTCTGCTCTTTAATAAACTGAACTTTATCGTTACTCATTTTTATATCTGGTCTCATAGGAAGGGGCAACCTTCTTCCTCAACCATGACTAAGCTTTCAGACTGTTTCCTCGAACCCATTCCCTTCCTCATGATCTCAATTTTGTTAATTCGCCTCTCTCTTGAGTCCTATTCAAAATCTCCCTCCCTGCCATCATTTTCTTTTTTGCCAATAGGCCTATTAAATTATATATATAAAAAAAAAACTTCCCACTCCATCACATATCAACAAGCATCTTGAAATTGTGAACTATTACTCATTCCACATATTGGCCTCCCATAAGCCTTTTAATATATTGACAATTTGGCTTTGGACTTCAACATTTTGTAGGAACTGCTATTCCTAAGATTGATACTATCTTCTAATTGCTAAATCTACTGGTTGCTTTTTGTTTTTTCTACCTGATATGTCTGCTGCATTTGTATATTGAGAAATCTATTCTTGAAATTCTTTTCTTTTTTCTTGGCCAACATAAGCATAATATTCATATTTTTGAAACATCTCATTAGATTTATATCACTAGCTTCTCCTCTTTAGTCTACTCTTAACACACAGCATTTCCCTGGTTTCCTCCTTAAATCTCTCTTCTCACTCAAAGCAATCTCCTTGGATAAGTTCATTTATATCCATGATATCATCTAAGTCCATATGCTGATTATTCTCAATTTTTTTCTGAGATAAAAATTTATCTGTCCAACCCACTTTAGATATCTGAACCTGGCAATGCGAAAACACGTTAAATATTTAGAATACCTTTATATGTTACTTTCTTAATATTATACTATTTTACTTTCCATATTAATAAAAGAAAACTTACCTAGTACTGTGCTTGATGCACTATAGGAATGTATTCTCTGAAAGTTATTTTAATTACTGTACCCTTGGCAACATCAGTCACCCATTTTTCTGTCTTAGTGTAGCACCTACATTTCCACATGGAAAATCATGCCAAATCCTGCATCTTTACACCTTGCTCTTTCCTGAGAGATTTTTACTTATTCCTTTTAAGACTATGCTTGACTTTTACCTGTTTCATAACCCCTTTGTTAGTTATCTACTGCTACCATAACAAATTATCACAGACTTAGTGGCTTAAGTAACACAAATTTATCATCTGACAGTTCTGTAGGTCAGAAATCTGACTGGTTTCACTGGTTTAAAATCAAAGGGTTGGTGGCTCTTTTTGGAGATTCTAGGCAGGACCTGTTTTCTTCCTCATTCAGGTTGTTAGTAGAATTCACTTCCATGCAGTTGTGAGACTGAACTCTCCATTTCCTTGCTGGCTGTCAGCTCGAGGCTACTTTTAGCTCTCAGGGATCTCTTTGAATTTCTTGCATGTGGCCCCTACATCTTCGAAACAACAATGAAGAATCACATATTTATCATACTGTCATTTCCTTGCTTCAGTAAAAAAAAAAAAAAAAAAAGATTTGCTTTTAAGGATTCATGTGATCAAATGAAGCCCACCCTAACAATCAGGAAAATCTCCAGATCCCAAGGCCTACCCTCAATCACATTTGTAAGGTATCTTCTGGCTTGTAAAATAAAAAGTTCACAGATGTCAGAGATCAGTAGAAGGATATTCTTAGGGGGGCATTATTCTGCCTACCACAGTCTGCTCTCTGGCCCCAAGGTTTAACATCCACCCCAATATATTTGCTTCATCCCCAAGTCACTCAAAGTCTCAACCTATTACATCAACTCAAAATTCAAAATCTTCTTTAAACATCATCAGCTCAAAAGTCCCAAATCTCATCACATATGTCATCTGAATTAGGTATGGGTGAGGTTCTGTATATAATCCATCCTGGGCACAATTATCTATCTATGGAATTGCGAAACTAAGGAAACAAATTATCTGTACCAAAATGGTGGAACAGGCATAGGCTAACATTTATAGACATCCCAGTTCTAAAAGAGAGAAAATGGAATAAAAAAGGAGCTTATGGCCCCAAGAAATTCCAAAAGCTAGTCATGCAAATTCCATTGGATTTCAAGGCCAAAAAATCATTTACTGTGGCTATGACTGCTTGCTGAGCTAACAGCTCCACTCTTTGAACCATCCTTCCTTTATCATGAAATATAGTATGTGTTTTCTGCTAAGTATCTATTATTTTGTTTCCTGCTTGTAGAATGTTTGGGGTTCTGATAGCCTTTCATTTCATATTCTCTCTCTCCATCTCTTTGGTCCAATCTAGCAGTGCTTCTGCCCATATTACCTTCTCAAGAACTTTGTGAGTTGCCTGTGTGTATCACATGCAGTCTGTCAATCAGTCAAGATTCTAGTTCACAGATCTTCCCTAGTTAATCCCCTGTTTTTGGCTTTTGCTGAGAGTATTGAGACAATGCTCTTAGGCTTCCTAGATATTTTCTTGTTTGACTGACGAGATCTCTGAGTCATATCCTCAGTATGTTCAAAAGCCTTTTGTGTTACTGAATACTCTGAGTTTTTGCCCTTTATGAGGAACTAGCAAAAGAGTGTACAGCTACACTCTCTATCTTTGCTCTAAGGCATACTAACTGGACATCAAATCTCTTAAATATAGAGTCTTTTGGTTCTGGATAGAGAATTTCCCAAATCGTCAAATCCTATTTTCTTTATGTTTAATAGTTTCTAACTTATCTTTCTCCTCTCACATTTATTTTAAGCAGCAAGAAGAAACCAGGCCACATCTTCAATACTTTGCTTAGAATTTTCCTTCACTCTGGCACTTATTATATCTCATTATTATTTTTATTTGAATATCTACATCTTCCATTAGACAGTGAGCTCCCTGTAAGCAGACAATAGGTCCTAGAAATTTTTGTATCCCCAGCATGTATCATTGCTTAATAAACACTTAATAATTAAATAAATACAAATAATTTATTCACCAACCTCTTTCCTACTTCTATTCCCCCATTGGCTATAATATTAGGCAAATATTTCAACTGAGTATAGTTTTAAAATGATCTTTCTAATTTAAGAGGTAATTATAAATATCTCATATTTGAAGTTACAATCCAGTCTGTATGATTTTTTACTCAATCAATGTAAAAGTGTAAAAACATTCAAATTCTTTTCATTGAAAATGCTACATCCTTACTTAAATGAAATCTTCATATCAATATAATCATATTAGTGGTACTCCCCAGAATAAGTGATGGATTGCTAAGTAGGTTTATTCTCTTTTCTCTTAATATCATCTTCAAAAGAATTTCAATATTCAAAATAGAGTAGGAAAAATGAACAAATACGTGGCCTTTTTCAGTTATCTTTTTGTTTGCTATAAAATAAAACTTTATAATAATTCCTTGAGGCCCTCTTGTCCCTTAAATGAAAAATTCTATATTAAATGTAGAATGAGGTCATGTTGTTAAAGGCACTTGTGCCATTTTTAATAATGTAACTTTTCATAGACTGGCATTAAATATATTTAGTAATATATGTAAAACTTTTATATGTAAGACATAATCATTCAGAAACAGACCAAAGTTGATATTTATTTACTGCAGTGTTAAGGCACAAAATCTTATAAACATAAATCTCTTTCAAACTTCTTTATGCTACTGAAATGCTGAATATCTGGACAGAAGAGCATCTTACTCAATGACATTAATGACTTGTTTAATGTGTTAGATAATTTACCACATATGTGCCCAAGAGCAAATAATGCAATCAGATTTTTGTTTACATTTAAAAGTTTTCTTTCATATGAATTCATGTGGTAAAATAAAGCTGTTAGAAATGAAGTTATGGAATACAAAGTTAATTTAAAATAAATTTTCTTTTCCTTAAAATAGAATTGTAATTTGAGAAAATTGTCAAAATGAACTATAATAGAGACTTTATTTTTAGTAATACAGTATTTTTCAAGCACATTAACATTAATTTCACATACATTCCATGATTATAATGACTTTATATTGACTATTAACTCGAATGTTTATAGCACCACAGTTCACAATTGTAAAGTTGTGGAAACAACCCAGGTGCCCATCAATACATGAGTGGATTAATAAAATGTGGTATATGTATACCATGGAGTACTATTCAGCTTTAAGAAACAATGGTGATATAGCACCTCTTGTATTTTCCTGGTTACAGCTGGAACCCATTCTGCTAAATGAAGTATCTCAAGAATGGAAAAACAAGCACCACATGTACTCACCAGCAAATTGGTATTAATGGATCAACACCTAAGTGGACATATAGGAATAACATTTATCGGGTGTCGGGCGGGTGGGAACGGGGAGGAGGGGATGGGTATATACAAACATAATGAGTGAGATGTGCAACGTTTGGGGGATGGTCTTGCTTGAGGCTCGGCCTCGAGGGGGGCGGGGGGCATGGGCAATATACACAACCGTAATATTTGTACCCCCATAATAAGCTGAAAAAAAAATGCCTTAAACAATCAGGTTTTGTCATTGTTATCATTGTCTCACAGAACAAGACTAGCCATAGGTAGGCAGTCACAGGGTTGGTTCAGCATGTCATCAAAGACACTGATTCTTTTCATCTTTCCTCCTCTCACCCTCAAAGTGACCATA
>CAUYPO010096766.1:0-22443 GCA_963574435.1 Cheirogaleus major
TGAAAGATTTCCTCTAGAGTTTTCCTAATTTGCAAAAACTTATAAAAGAAATAGTTATATTTTCTGTGGTATAATAGAAAAGATTTCCTAACCAGTAGAAGATTATGTGTGTGTGTGTGTGTGTGTGTGTGTGTGTGTATGTGTTTGCATGGTGTGAAGAGTTTATCTATGAGGGTACATAATACATTTGTTGTGTGTCATCCTTTATTCCCCCAGGAAGAATAGTAACTATAAATATGAAACTATTCTAATTGCTTGTGAACCAACAGAGCAGAATGAAGAAAAACACATGGCTATACAGCAACCATGTTTACCACAGAAGCTATCTCTATTGTATACATTTCCGTGCCATGCTACAGTTCTGCTAGGTATTTTACATTTGGTATGATTTCTAAGATACAATTAAAAGGATACAGGTTAAATACATTTTAGTGAGTTGAAGATTTGCCAAACACTATTTAAAAACCATATCCCTAAATATTACATCATATTTAAGATTCCAGATTACAAATGTCACATTATTCCTTGGGATAGGTACTATTAGGAGAAACCTGCCTAGATCTCCGAGGAAAAATTACCTGGAGGAGTTCATAAAAATATGTCAACCCAAAGAATCCAGTTTCTTCAAAAATAAAATGCAAGAAAAAAGAGAAAGAGAAAAAAAGAGTGAGAAAGAAAAGATAGATTTACAGATTAAGATACTTAAGAGACATGTCATGTTTATTAAGGACAGAGGAACTAACCCTTAGAAGTCAATACATAAGTGGAAGTTTCTCGAAACAGGACAGGCACGAGCATATAACAGGATAGCTGATGAGAGAGAAAGGAGCTGGAAGATTTTGGGAGGAAGTAAATGGTAACTTTGACAATGGGGCACCTACCAACTTTCATACAGTGAACCTGGACATCTCCCAGCCAAGGTACCTGTACAGCCATTTCCCTGGTGAATAAAAAAACTACTTTGTTTCTAGGAAAGCCCTTGGATGTGAAAGTGTATCTTATTATATTGAGCAGCAAATAGCTAATATCTAAGCCAGGTCTCCCTCAAACTCCCCACATCACATCTCAGGGTGTATGTCCATTGGATTTGAGATTCAGAACAAAAACCCATGAAAGAGCAATACAGAAAAGCAAAGGGCACAGATTCAAGACATTAGACTATAACCTAGAATTACAAGACATTTTCCCACTATTATTCTGCAAAGCTCTGTGAGTAACAAAAACTCAGATAAGAACACATGACAGAAAACGGTTAAAATCATCTGGGACAATTTAGTTCTTAGAAAACACATAGACATTAGAAAGGAGGTTTAGAAATATCTTGTTAAGGGACATAAACATTGTGTTCATATCCAAGAGTGCTGTATCCAGCTACCATCTTTCTTCTCCTTGAAGAAAGGACAAATGCCCTTCTCCTTTGTTTACCACACTTAATGGACATGATTTATATACCTCCATACAGTTCTCTGTTTCCCTCTCTGGCTTTTATTTTCTTCCTACCCTAATTATCAATGTCATCTTAAGGTCAGCCCTGGTACCCCCTCTCTTCTCCTTTTGGGAATCCAAATACTCCCAAGGTTTCCATTATCACCCCTAAGCTGACAGATCCCAAATCCAAATTCCAGCTTCTTATACCCCATCCCTACCTTCCTCCTATCTATCCTCACTTAGATGCTACCTGTGCTCAGACCAAACACATCTAGATCCACCTCCTAACCTATTTCTGTGTGGGCTGCCACCATTCTCCTTAGTCCCTTGGGTTTTAAAACTTAATGTCATTTTCAACTAATTTGCATCCTTCATTTCATTTAGCAAGTCAGTTCTATTGAGTCTTCCAATTTCCCCTTCCTGTCGTCTCAGTTGCGCTCTCATCGCACCATAGGCTGACCTCCTCGGCTCACACCTGGATCACAGCAGCAGCCCCCTCCTGCCTGCTATCCCAGGCTTATCATGTCTCACTCAATCCATCCAGCCTAGCATTCCCAGAGTCAGCCTTCAATTTCTGCTTGGTCACTCCCCTCGCAAAAAAAGTTTCTCTTCTATTACAATATCAAGGCTAAACATGGATTTTCAAGGCTCTCTAAAATGTGCCCCTATCCGTCAAGCTTACGTTTTTACTGCTTCTTAATATCATGATTTATTCCTGTTGTTTTCTTGTTTGAAATTTCGCTTCTGCACCTCCGCTTCCAAATCCCTGTCCCACCTCAAGGTCCTTTCAAATCTCAACTTCTCCACCTACCCTTATATGACTGCATGCCAGTCCCTTCTTAATTCTCACCTCTCTAATGATGTGCATTGAGAAACTTAACACTTAATAATATGAAGCCCGCCATTTCATAGATGTTCATTTTCTTTCTCCAACTACATGGCTAGCTCCATAAAAACAAAGATATGGTTTTGTATCACACTATCATGCAGCCTAGGGCTGAAAACTTAATCTACTACTTAAATACATTTTAGTTTTCCTTGACTATAAAGCATGACACATAAATAAGTTATCTATAGTGAATAAAAGTATAAACAAAGCAAATGATTTTTCAAAGTTACACATTAATTGTAAAACAACTAAATGTTAAAAACCACTTCTTACCTGATTTTATGCAGTCTGATGACTTGCAAATACCATCTAGAAAAAGGAGGATATATACATAAATATCTGTAATACAGGTTTTCTAATTTCTCCCTATCTTTTGTTCCTTTAAAAAGTCCCAATTAAATAAGTAATTCCTTAAAGCAAGAACTAAAAACTGAGTATTATGTATCATTGTCAGTGGTTAGAAAAAAATACAGGGGACTAAAATAGGCAAATCCTAAATTAAAATGATGATTATGAAGGAAAATATGTTATTGTATATTATTTCTGCCAACTAAGCCCTAGCCCTATTTAATTGAAATAATCAGTTGTTTTAGTCTAGTAATCATTTTTTCCCATTAAGAAACCAATCTTTTCTAATCCTTATTGTGAATAACTTCCAAGACTCAAACTAGATTTCTTAAATTCCTGTGACGTCCTTTAGAATTTCAACAACACAGCAAAAGTTGACTAATGTCTGTTACTGAAGTTGGCCATAAAATTGTGTATACTTTAATCAAATAAAATTGCACATTAGAATCCCCATAAAGTAAGCATGAGTTCACTAAATACACTTGGCAATTAATAACTTCGCTCAAACACAAAAGATACCGTACTGTAGTCAAAGTTAATTGTTTTGACATACTGATGTTACGTTTTATGAATGAATCTTTCTATCACCTTCTTCGAGTGTCTCTATCCTTAATACATCTGTTAGGTAGATGAAGATTGCCGTCTCTTCCGCATTTTATGTGCACATGGGCACGGCCATAACTCACCATCATAGGTTGCATAGAGTGCTATCATCGTCACAGCTATGACAGTGAGGAGCAGAACAAGGACTGAGAGACTGATCTCCAGTGGGGTCCATCGCTGTTTCTTCTTTGGCTTTGGAGTGTTGATATCAGTTATATCCATCTGACTTTCTGATCTGCCCATCACCTAAAATCTGCAAAAAATTAAAATATCAATAATAACAAATAAATAGATAAAAACAGAAAATGAACATACAATTTTCCAAATGCTTAATGTGGCTAAATAAAGTAAAAAGTTAATTTAAGTTAGACACAAAAGTTTTTTTTTTGGTTGAAAAGTGAAAATTTTGATGCTGAAAACTAAGAATGAGAGCCAGATGAATTTGACAGGTCCCAGTTACTACCTTTTGGGATTTTTATATATGTCCTTGAAGATCCCAGTAAATTTAGAGAAATAGACTTGGTTAAATACTCATGTAGGATTACTTCAGCAGTTCATAAGAAAATAATTGCTGTACATCATTAAGAAAGTTTTAAACTCACCCTTCTGAACTTTGGACTAACATCAAAGGTTAATTTTATATCTTGCTCCAGTGGCTTCCTTTATAAGCTCAAAAATCAATGACTAATACCTAGAGGTTTTGATTAAGCAATCATTTGAAATATAAATACAGATTAAAACCCAAAAGGAACAAGCACTTGAGGTAGTTTATTTTAGTCATAAAAACAACTTTTATTTTTACAGTTCAAAATTATGACTACTACTGATATGGGTATCTATTAACTGGTTAGATAACATTCTGAAAATGGTCACTCACTGAACCAAAAGTCAGTGGTTTATACCCTGGTATGAAAAATATTAATCACATCAATGTTTTCCTGGGGCAACTGAAGGAGAAAAAATATATATGATTAAAAATATTTCTACTTTGCAGGTCAGAGTATCAATTGTTAAGATATAAGTTTAATTTGTATTTAAAGTAATAAAAGTAATACTTCTAACAAGAGCTGACATTTACTGTATACTTCCCATGTGCCAGTCATAGTTCTTAGTGTCTTACATATACTAATTCATTCAACTATCATTACATGAGTATTAATATTCCAATTTTATACTTTGGGAAACTGAAGCACAGAGAATTCAGGTAACTTGCTTAAAGCTACACGACTAGTCAATATTCTTTGTAAGGAGCACATTTGGTCATTGTTCAAAGTAAAACTGTATCATCATGCAAGAAACACTATTTAAGATCTTATTGTAGAAATTTAGGGGGAAAATTAAGGGAGTACAAGCTGAAATATTGTATTTCATTGTTTCTTTTAGAGGCCTAGTGATTCTTTACAAGTCAGTCACCAAAGCTTAGAACATACAATTTCCATTTTTCTGCATGACTGTATAAAAGAACATCTTAAACTAAAAAATTAGCTGTTTAGAGCTCAGGACCAATTAATCTTAGCATTTAGTTCCTAGATTAAGTGATTGTTCAGAACTGTTCTTATAGTTAAAGGTCTTTGTTGAATACACACAATTCCCTGAGGTTGTTTTTTGTGGAAACTGAGGCATAGGAGAAAGTAGAAACATATTCTATATTTGAAATGTGGTCTGAGAGATCTAGCAGATAACTAGGAATTTAACCTCCCCAGTGAGTTATTAATAAGTGAACCACAACTAGACTTTAAAGTTCTGGATACAAAGCCTTAAATATGCTATCCCTTTGATTACAAGAGGCTATAAGCAAGGACAGACTATCAAATAAAAATACTTTATTAGACAATGAAAACCGTGTCTGCTCAATAAAAGTGGAATGTAATGTACCTGAATGTTAAAATGTCTTACTTAATGGTTATGTAACTCATGTTGGCTTAGTCTCGCCACCCCTGGGGTTATGATATGGAATTACATTCATTGATTTTAGGCCTATTTTCATAGGGATAGTGGTTGGGCAAAGAAAAGATGAGAACAAATTTAATACTTGGATACCTTACAGAGAGGTAAGCAACAAAAAGAGTAATTTTCCCAGTCCCTCCAGATTTCAAGACTGACCTGAAGAACATCTGAATATTAATCACATTTGCTCTAGTATTTCCCTTTCTTGACTATGTGTCCCCCAATTCTAATAATATTTCAGAAGACAATCTAGAGAAATGTTTTACTGGTATAAAATGACCCACTTCTTTTTTTTTAGTTCTTCCTTAGAAACAGCAATCAGTATCTCTGAAAAGTAAAGCTTAGGGTAGGGGAAGCAGGGTAGACACAGGGTTAACATGGTGCAGTAAAGCTAGCAGGCAGGGGTTTCTTTCTCCCTTTTGAGTTACTTTTCCCTCGCTTCTTCTCCTTACCCTTGAGATTGGAGTATGAGGCAGCTGTGCTCTTAATGGTTGGGCACCTACGGCTGCAAACAGTTACAGGAAAATTAAGGCAGTGTGTGAAGCTGCAGCAAATGATTATCACCTTTGAACAACCTGCAAACTCTTTCTCCATCTGTCCCTCTTGTAAATGCTCTGCAAATTCTTCAAAGAAGTCTTTTGCTTCTAAGTAGTACTTTTTGACAGCATGGAGCAGCAGAAGAAATGATGCAAGTTTAACCTCCTGATTAACTTTGTTATTCATTTCTAGTTAATTCTGGAGGATTCGTTATTTCCTTCAAGAAGATAAGGGACAGAATCTTGAACCACAGGATGGAACATATCATTAACATCCAGATACCTGGATATTCAACTCAACCACACCCAACCACATCTAAGAGAGGGAGGGAAAGGGGCACAAATAAACAAAAGAATACAAAGAAATTACAAAGGTGATACTTGTAATCCCATATAAAGTAGTATATACAAAAAACATACCCATATTCTTAAAATATTGCTCCTCAACTGGAGATGTGTTAAAATGTTTAAACCAGAAAGCAGATAGCACCACAGATGAAGAGAATAGAGAATTAGGAGGTCTAACTCAACAAGAACCTGGTAAACTTCAGCTTGACAACATCCCCAAAAGAATGAATTATTATTTTGCTTAAAATAAGATGAATTTCAAAATAATGTAAAGCAGCAATTCTTATACCAATTGAGCATAAGCATTACCTTATCAGACAGTCAAATCAGGAAACCTGGATAATCGATTTGTTAAAGGGAAATCTACTTACAGATTTATAGACATAGTCTTATGTAAGCAATTTGCATCTTCACAGCACATTACAACATTAACTTATTTCTGCAAGTCCCTGAAGTTGTGCTATGCAATTACAGTTTGCATTATGGAAACTGAGGCACTGGAAGGAGAGAAAAGTTCCATGCTTCAACTGTGTCTGCAGAAGCTGGGGAGGGAGGTACTCAGGAGAAATCATCTTCTTGTTTCCCAGACATTAATTAGTAGGTGTTTCCTGGGGCCTGAACTTCGCAATTCTGGACACGAAGTCCCAACCACACTCCCCCCACGTGTAGTGTAGCTATACAACAAAAGACACAGCATCGAGTTCAAGAAATTACTAGACAATTTTTTTTAAGTGCTGGAACCCAGCAGTAACTCAAGGGAGTGAAGCTGCACGCCTTCATAGCCGAATTGCCGATTAGCAGCTTCTAAATGCTGACGCTGCAAGTCAGGTACTAACTAGTTTTCAGTTTAACAAAATTGCCATTTGAATCATATATAGAGGAGTAATAGACTTGATCAAGAGGCTAAAGAGGACGTTCGCTTGCAATTACCCCTATTTTCAAACAATAAAAATAGATTGAGACCAGTTAAGCAAGGAGATGGTCTTAAAACTTTCATCTGCAAAAGAACACCCTCGCCCCGCACCGACCAACCCTGTGTGATTTAAGCATAAATTATATAATAGGAAATCAAGGTTCAAAACAAGATGAAGAGGTGGGAAAATGAAAAGATCTTCAGGTTAAGAAAAGCAAAAACAGAAAAGTGAATTCGAATTGAGGAGAAAATCCGACAGAAACCAAAATGAAAACAAACCTTGCTTTAAAAAAAAAAAAAATCTGTGTCTGTGCAGCAGAATGGCAAATTCCCAGCCCCCAAATCAGCCCCGCTGCAATTTGGTAGCGCTGATCTCCGTAACCAAACCTAACTCCCCAGGCAGAGGCTGCAGGGAGCTATGGAAATGAACCTGAAGAGTCGACCTGACATCACTCGCAGAGTCCTCCTCCAGGTCACCCTCTCTGCCCTTTTCCCTCCCTCACTCTTCAGGTCCCAGTTGGAGCTCCTTCCCAGGGCACGCCTCCTTCGCCCACGGCCGTGGAGTCCCGGGCGCTCCGATAGCGCCAGACCTCAGCCGCTGACCCAGCTCGGCGCGCCTCCCGCAGCCGCTCCCCGCGGCGGCTCTGCCCTCCCCTAGCCTGTCCCACGGGCTCCTAGCGCCCCGGGCACTCGCGCCCTTTGGACCCTTCTCCCTGAGCGCCCAGGTGCCAGCTCGCTCTCCCGGGACTCACCAGTGGGATTCGGGAGAAGTTGGAGGCTGCTGAGCAGACACATCCCGACCAATGAGCGCGCGGGGCCGGGCGGCGGCGGGCTGCGGGCTGCGGGCGGGCGGGCGTGGAGCCCCTCCGAGCGCCGGTCAGTCGGTGCATCCGCCCAGGAGCGCCCTGAGCGGCGCCGAGCTGAGGGCGGACTTCGGGGAGGTTCCGGGCCAGCCTCGACCCGGGCCAGGGGGCGACGGGCAACCCGAGCATCCCTTGGACCCGCACCCGGAGAGACTCACCGTGGTCTCTCAGCAGATCCCGCGCCGCGAGTTGGGCGGCTGCTCCCGCCTGCGCTCGGTCAAGCTTCGCCACTTGCACATCTCCGCGCCCCGCGCGTCTCGGCGCTCTCACCCCCCCGCCTCGCCGCTGCAGGACCAGCGAGAGGAGCAGTTCCCCGGGTGACCTGAAGGTTTCCGCTAGGTCTCCCGAACCCAGTCATTTCAAGTGAGGGGGCCGGGGCGGGGGATTGTGGTGGTGGGGAGACGGTAAGACAGTCCCCCCCACCACTTTCCCCCACCGCGTCATTCCCAAAAGGGCTTTGCCAAACATTCTTGGAATTGCTTAGCTTCGGGGCTTTCAAGAAAACAATACACTGACTCTTCGCGATTCTGTAGTGCTGATGAAGGTTCTCTCTCCAGTGGACCTGAGACTATAATAATTAGCTTGTCTCTTTCTCACACTCTTCGCTCTCTTTCTCGCTGCTTTTTCTGCCTGCATCCAAGCTTCCTTCCTTCCTTCCTCATGTTCAAAATTTTCACCCCTTCTTTCTCTTTTCTTCTCCTCCCTCCCTTTTCCTTCTTTTCGTCTTTTCCCTCACCTTTTCCTTCTTTCCCTCTTTCTTTCCCATCTTTTTCTTAGAGCAATATGATTTTAAGATCTGCACTGAAACTCTCCACTTCCACCTCCTGACTCTAGGGAATCTTATAACATGTGCACCTGGAGGGTTGAGGGTGGGAACTAGAAAGACAGATAAAAATAAGCTAAACTGTGTCTGTTCTACCTGCTAAAATTAGCTGTAACATGTCTGGACCCTTGTCAATTTAATGCAGCCATGCAGCACACTATTTCCACTTCTCACACTGAGAATCCTTCTCAAAAGGATAGAAAAACAAGGAAATAGTTTTTGCACAAAGACAATTGTTTCATAAACGCTGTCTTTAGCAGCTATAACTGACAAGGAGTTCAAACTGAACCTCCTCTACATTTTTTGCTTCCATGATTTATAATTCAATTATTCAATGCCAAGTATATGAATTGCTTTAACACTGATTCCTTTCTTTCTTTGAATCACATATAATTACACACACACACATACCCTGAAGAATTCATACTGAAATACAACTGAGTTTTCCTGAACCTATTATCTGTTTTTAACATCAAAACGACTTACTGCTTGAGAGGACCTAGAGCTTCAATTTTAACAGGACATACAAGTCCCAGGGACGTCATATAAAGCCTAGCAAGATGAAAAATCAGATCAAAGATTCCTACATAAAGCTGGGACCACTGAAAAGAAACATCAGTGGTGAAAAGGTGAACTAAGAAAAAATTAAGCCCACTCCCATTGCCCTCCTCCACTCTTCCTCCAAAAACGTAAATATATTTGCTTTTTTCAGCTTTGACTCATCTGATAAATTTACAAGGCCTGTGAAGTGGCTCATGCCTATAATCCCAGCACTTTGGAAGGCCAAGGCTGGAGGATCACTTGAGAGTTTTAGACCAGCCTAAGCAACACAGGGAGATCCTGTCTCTACAAAAAAATAGAAAAATTAGCCAGGTATGGTGGTACGTGCCTGTAGTCCCAACTACTGGGGAGGCTGAGGCGGGAAGATCACTTGAGCCCAGGAGTTTGAGGTTGCGGTGAACTCTGATGACGATACTACACTCTAGTCCTGGCAACAGAGCGAAATCTTGTCTCGAAAAAAAAAAAAAAAAGAAAAGAAAAAAGAAAAACAAAAAACAAAAAACAAATTTCTTGTAAGAATTCATGATCAGGTTAGACTTCAGATAGATGTAGGGTTAGAATTTACAATAATTGTTTGGCCTGAATATTCCCAAGTTAAAAATTTATAGCAAAGTAGTCCCTGCTAGACCGTGCTAAATAAAAATTGAGAGAAATACATCCATCTGACTCTCACTTAAGTGAAACCGCCCTTTATAAAATTAATAAAGGGCCACAAGGTGGGAACCATGGTAGGGGAAATATATATATATATATAACCAGCAATTGTTCCCTAGCTCTCTCTCCTATAATTGCTTACTACTCAGGAGTCACATAGGTGATGGTCATAAAGATTCTTAGGTTTCTTCATTGCTCCCCTAGATAACATCACTGTTGAGAAAACTAGGGCTAGTTTTTGAGATATCTTCCAGGCCCTGAGTTCTGGTGGAACAGCTGACCCACCCAGACCAGTGGCCCACACCATGGAACTGACTCAACTGGTTTTGCATCCCTCACCCAAGAACTGACTCAGCATAGAAGAGGATGTCTGTACCTCTATGGTTCTGTCCCAAACCCAGCCAATTAGCAGACCCAGTTATCTAGCCCTTTGCAAACCAAACCATCTTTAGAAACCCTTCCTCCCAAATTCTCAGAGAGATGGATTTGAGAAATTCCTCCTGACTCCTCATGGTTTCTTCAGGAACTTCTTGTGAATGAATTTATGAAACAAAATGACACTTTGATGGAAGGTCTGATATGCAAGAGGAAATGGTAAGCAAAGAATATAGTAACAACATAGATAAATCTATGTTTATCACAAATAAGCAAACATTGACCCAAAAAAGTGTGGTTATGAAAAAAGACAAACTAAAATATTGAACAATGGTGGTGTGTAAGTTGAAAGAATTTAATTAGAGTGGTGTCGGCCTGTAGTACCAGCTACTCAGGAGACTGAGGTGGGAGGGCTTGAGCCCAAGAGTGCAAGAACAGCCTGGGCAACATAGGAAATGAAAGAAAGAAAGAGAGAGAGAGAGAGAGAAAGAAAAGAGAGAGAGAGGAGGAAAGAAAGAGAGAGAGAGAGAAAGAAAGAAAAGAAAGAAAGAAAGAAAGAAAGAAAGAAAGAAAGAAAGAAAGAAAGAAAGAAAGAAGAATGGAGGGAGGGAAGGAAGAAAGGAAAGAAAGGAAAGAAGAAAGGAAGGAAGGAAGGAAGGAAGGAAGGAAGGAAGGAAGGAAGGAAGGAAATATTCTTTATGTTGTTGGAAAGGAAGATAATGATATTGATTAATGTATGCTTTAGATTATAAAGTTTATGTTAATTATATATGTAAAAATTACTATTGTAACCCTAAAAGGATTAAAATAAAGTGCATAAGGCCAAATCCTGCAGACAGAAAAAAAAAACTGTAATTAAATTAAAGCCAATCTAGAGGAAGACAAGAAAGAGAAGAAGTGAAATATTAGATAAGGAATTATAAGAAGTACAAAATAAGATGGTAGAAATTAAAATTCATTAATCACAATAAATATAATTGAACCAAATTCTCTAGTTAGAAGACAAAGATTGGAATAAAACAAATAAAATTCAGCTATCTTATGTTTAAAAGAGATACACCTAAAATATAAGGCTATAGAATGAGTGAAAGTAAAATGATGGAAAAGATATATCAAATATAATGGATTGTTGGAGTAGCAATATTGTAAAAGACAAAAGACACTAAAATTTTATAAAAAAAAGAGTAATCAATTCAGCAGGATGACACAATTCTAAACTTGATTACATCTAATAGCATAAATTTTAAGTGTATGATGCAAAAAATGATATTGAATTAAAATGGGAAATTGATAATTCACCATGTTAATGAGTGATTTTAATACACCTTTCTCTTTATTTGATAAATCAAGTTGGCAAATCAGTGAGGATATAGAATATCTGAATGAAAATATTAAAAGATTGTCCAGTAGAAACATATAGAAAATTTCACCTATTTAAATAGAGCTGAGACCTGCAAAAGGGAAATATATTGTATTCCTACATCATACAAAAAAATTTAGTTTTATACAAATTAGGGATGTAAATGTGACGAGCAAATCTTTGAAAAAGTGCTATAGTGTTAGAAGTATACAGAAGAGAATATCTTTATGACCTTGAGTCAAAGAATGATTTTAAAGCCCCAAATTCAAACAACAAAAAGATTAATAAATGTAATTAAAAATCGAATTCTATTTCTGTTTTTTCAGAAAACACTATTTAAAAAATAAAAAACAAGAAAAAACAAACAAACAAACAAACAAACAAAAAAAGCCACACATTAGGGAAAAACATGTCCAACATATAAAAGTCAAAAATTATTAGCATCTGGAATATGTAAATAACCACAAATAAATAAAAGCCAAGCAATCTCAAAAATTGGATAAAAGGTATGAACTGGCATTACAATGAAGAATAAATAGAAATAACCACAGCACAGAAGATGAGCAATCTCACTAATTAATATGTAAGAGCCAATGAAAACTCCAGCATAAAACCAAGTTTTACTCACCTGACTTCTTATTAATATATTATCACTGGTAAGAGTGTCAAATTGTATAATCTGAAGCTGCCCTTTGGTTTCAGTGTACTAGGAGAAAAAAAGTCCTTGTAAAGGGCAAACCAGATTATTTATCTTTTCAGTGGAATTCAGGGCATTGGTTAGCACAAAGGTAGGGAAACTTGCTCTGTAAAGGATCAGATAGTAAATGTTTTAGGCTTTGAAGTCCATCTATGTCAATGTTGTATATTCCTCTTCTTTCTTGTTTTCTACTCCTTAAAAATGTAAAAATGATTCTTAGCTTGTGGGCTCTAAAACAGGCCACTGGCACTACTGGATTTGGCTGGCTGGCTGTAGTTTGTAGATCCCTGGCTAGTAGATTCTCCAGGGATTATGTGATTGTATCGCAATGTGCACCTTTAGTTAACTTTCCATTGACTAGACTATTTCACAACTTTGAAAAGGTTTTGCCCTTGCTGGAAAATGATAGTGATGCAAATAGATTAGTTTAAGAATTTGTAGGAAACTGATAGCAATGCAAATGATTCTCATTTAAAACCATGCAAATGAACTTTTTTTGGCAGAGATCTTATTGATGTCTGCGGAAAAGAGCCCTCCAAATCTTGTATTTTATAGGTGATAAAAGTTTTGATAGGCGAATATAGTGTTTTTAAAAAACTACATTTAAAAAACCACTTTGGAATACATTTACATTATCTAAAAATGTTAAAGAAGTATGTGACTTACAACCCAACAATTCTACCTTTAGGTACACAATCTAAAAAAACCCTGCACACATGCACTTGGAGATAAGTGTAAGATTTCATAGCAGCATTGTCCATAAAATCTTTAAAAAACTAGATCCCAAACCAAAGTCCATTGAAGAGAGAATAGATAATAATTGCAATACATTCATAAAATAGAATATTGCACAGAATGCAAAATAGCCAACGGCAGCTAAACAAATCAATATGAATGACTCTCAGAAAAATAATATTGAATGAAAAAACAAGCGAATCCTGTGCAAGATGTTACATATACAAAGAAAACAGGAGGAATAATGATGATATAATCAAGAAATCCATAGTTTAGTGGGTAAGAGAAATGCAAACAAGCACTTACAATAGAATGCAGTAATTTTTATTATTGAGTTATATGCAAAGTTCACTTGAAATATAATGAAAGGGCAACTTTTATCATTAGATATTTTAGAGCACTTCATCACATAATACATTTTTTATTTGACTTGAGGAATGAGTAGGAATTTGCTAGGTAAAGGAAGTGATAAGGGCATTTCTCTCGAGACAGAGAGAACATAGAAAACATTCTCTGTGTCTTGAATATTGTTTGAGATCCAGTGGAATATTTTGATGACTTCAACAAAATTACTAAAGTGAAGGTATTGCTGAAGTATAAAAGGCATGGGACATGAGGAGAGATGGGGAGCAGTTTTTTGAGAGAAGGCTAAAATACAATACAGATAATGAAAAGATTTGCATGTGATGCAAAAGTGTTTACATTTTGTTGCGCACAATATAAAGGCACGTTGGAATTTTGTGCAACGGAGTAATATGGTTGGAGTTGTCTGTTAGAACGCCTATGATGCATTTATGGGAATGAGAAGGATGGATGGAGGCAGGGCTAGTACAATAATTCTTAGGAGGCAGGGCTAGCACAATCTGTTAGAGGGCTAGTACAATAATTCTTAGGAGAGATGTTTTAAAAATAAATGAATATAAAGGCAGCTAACTACAGGAGAGATTTTTGACATGATTCCACAGGCCTTAATGATTTTTACTGATATTGAAGGTAAAGAAGAAAGAATCTAGAATGACTCCTACAGTTTTGGGCAACTGGGTAGGTCTGACACCTCCCTGAGATAGGAACCTTTGGTGGTCACGGGGAGTTATGGGCAGGATGTTGGATGTCTTGCTGAAGTTGTAGCATTTCTGTCATATGATAGAATGTAATGCTGAGATGTTTGTTGCTTTTGACAATCCAGCAAACATCTAAATATTTGTTACGTGCCCAAAGTATCTGTTATGATGGAACAAATAAGAATCAGAAACATTATACCTTCACGTTTCACTCAAGAAAATATAACCAGTAATTACCAAACAATTATTTTGAAAACAGTCATGCACCAAGCAAGTTTTTCAATTGACTATAACTGAGTGACTGTGACTTAAATTTCAGAACGTGAAATTCAGCCTATTCTCCAGCTAAACTGTTCCAGGTGTTCTGATACTGCGGAGCAGGGAAGTCCTTATGGGGATAGGCTGCACTTTCCCGTCACTGGAGGATGTGACCAAGCTCAAATGCGGAGATATGCCCATCCTCCCCATGTTCCCAGAGTGATTATGTATTTCATCCCATCAACACACAAAAATTCCTTTACTAGCGATATGTAGAGAAAGGAGAAAGGAGAGTGGCTTCACAGCACAACTTGTGTGTGGACACTTGGCATTCACAAGCCTGGAACCAATTCTGGCCTGGAAGGAGGCCAGTTTTTAGCCCTTGGTATGCCCATTGCCACATACCAAGGAACATGTGCATCTGATTCACTCACATTAGACCTCTCTGATGCATTTCCTGTGGAAATCTGTGGCCCTGACTCTGGGGGCAAGGGCAGAGAATTGAATATTACAGCAGCCACAGGAAGAACCCAAACACTTCAGGGGAACAGCTGTTCAGTCTTGGCATAGTTAACCTTTAAATCTCTGATTCTTTCCAACTCTCACCTTGGGTAGAGGTGCTGATTCCAAATAGTCAAAACTAGGACAAGCAAGATGAAGAAATGTGGCTTCTAAGTAACCCCTGAGTAGGAAAGTTTGTATCTCACTTTGAAATAATCATATTCTATGTATAATGATTCCCAACTTCTCTTGGATCTGTAATGTTTCCAGGAAAAGTGCTAAGTGAAATAGAAATATCTGAATTTTAGACTTTTATGATCAATGCTTTGTTTGTTTATGCTTTATACAATACTAATCCTTTTGCAAAGGTAAAAGCTTGTGTTGAACCCCATCATTCTTAATCTTTTCCATCAGGCATTCTTGAAACAAGCATTCTTACTAATTAAGAATCATGAATAATATTTAGAGTTAAACACCAACCAATAGCACTTTGTGGATCCTGGGGCCACAGTTGAGAAGTATCAAAAGTAATTTGGTATAAACACAGTGGAATTTCGACTGAAGGTGGCGGTCATGATGGTGGGAGAGGGAGGGGAGACGTTGTCTAAAGCAAAAAGTGGTTATAGCCAAAAATATCCTTGGAAATTCCTTAAATTACCCATAAAGTACAGTATATACACAGTATAGATATGCGGTTTTATATATGGAATCTGTACACAATAAAGTTTCTAAAAGAGTACATATTACCATGTAATTTTGCAGTTTCACTATACCAATATATTTTGAATTTGCATAAGTTAAACACATATGATGTGAACACCATTGTAACATTACAAACAGGACTGGAAAATAGATGTACTTTTAAAGTTAAAAAAACAGATTACTGCATTTATCTACATTCTTTAAATTCATACAAAAAGAACTCTTCAAAATTCAACCTGATCTGTACATGCAGATGTATGTACATAGTAGCTTTCACTATATACTTTTATTACAATGTTTAAAATCATCTGAATGCAAAATCTTAAAGAAAACTAACTGCTCATTGTTATGAGATTCTTTTTAATGTAAAAACTCTTTTCAAGTATAGTGATTTGGGGATGCTATCTCACAAAAGTTTGTGCAATGTACATTAATACACTGTAACTTTTAAAACTAGGCCAGAAAAATTAAAGAAATGAAAGTGTTAAGAGAGCCCATTTGATTAGTGCGAAATTGAATGTAATTGAAAAACAGCTCCAAAAACAGCGGACAATATGGTCTGTTTTGTTGTCGCCTCTATCAAATGAACTATATTATTATAGAAGAGTTGTTATCTGTTTGCCTTGTCCACCTGTCTTAACTAATGGTTATTGGTAGAGGAGGCAGTTATATTCCCATAGGAAAACAATCTCTTCCTGTTCCCTCTGGTTATGCCTGTTTCCTACTGCTTCTGAGCCAGGTAGGGAAGCAATTCTCAATAAGGTCTTTCTGCTGAGGTTGACTGACATCACAAAGATAAGGGAGAGGTTCAGCCACATTCTTGTTGTGTACCAGGGTATTAAAATAGCAGAAGGTAATGGAGCCTATTCCCAGTCCATTAATCTGATGGTATTGCTTTTTACTTATTTGAAACACAGTGAGTTTCTTTCTGCTAAGGAATTCAGGGTCATATTAATTTCTCCAGTAACTATTTGAAGTAGGTGTTAATAAAAATAAAAAGGCATCTACCGAAAGGAAAGAAAGACATTCTATAAAAAAGACATCTGCACTAGAATATTTATAGCAGCAAAATTCACATTTGCAAAGATGTGGAAACAACCCAAGTGCCCATCAATACATGAGTGGATTAATAAAATGTAGTGTATGTATACCATGGAGTACTATTCAGCTATAAGAAACAACAGTGATATAGCACCCCTTGTATTTTCCTGGATAGAGCTGGAACCCAGTCTACTAAGTGAAGTATCCCAAGAATGGAAAAATGAGCACCACATGTACTCACCAGCAAATTGGTTTCACTGATCAACACCGAAGTGGACATACAGGAATAATATTTATTGGGCGTCGGGCAGGTGGGGGGATGAGCGGATGGGTATATATACATACATGAGTGCGACGCGCACCATCTGGGGGATGGACACGCTTGAAGCTCTGACTCAAGGGGGCAAGGGGGACAAGGGCAATATACGTAACCTTAACATTTGTACCTCCATAATATGCTGAAAAGAAAAAAAAAGACAATGAGGCAAGAAAAAAAAAAGAATCAGCCCTTTCTCTGGCCAATTTTTTCATAATGCATGCAATTTTTCAAAAGTCCTATTTTTCCCAGGAAATACTTCATTCATTAATAATCTGCTGATGCCAAAACAAAGAATTTTTTAAAGAACTGAACAAACACCATATTGAAGCAGCTTCAAATGGCATCAATCTTAGCTAGGATGTATTCTAAGTTTATCTTTATTCACTCATGGTATCAGCAACAGTTGTTTTGCACATGGTAAAATCATGCAAAGTTAGTATAAAAAAGTTTTGCATACTGCAAGTCTAGCTAATGAGCAAGTGTCAAAGATTCTATGAATTAGAAGTGATTTGTTCCTAGACATGAAAATGTTCTGTATTTTCTTGCTATTTATTTAACAATAGCAAGTGAAAATTTAAAAAAAAAAATAAATGGTGTATGATTACTGAAAAAAAAAAGTTCCCTTGTGCCCCTTTGTAGTCAACCCTTCCCATCCCCGATCAGCTGCTGGCAACTACTAATGTGTTTTCTAGCCCCATAGTTTTTGCCTTTTCCAGAATATATATGGAATCATACAATATGTAGCCTTATGATTCTGGCTTCTTTTAGTGAGCATAATGCACTTGAGATTTATCTGTGTTATTGTGTATATCAATAGTTCATTCCCTTTTATTGCTTAATAGTATTTCATTGTATGGACATTCCAAGTTAGTTTATCCATCCACCCATGAAGGGTATTTTGGTTGTTTTGAGCTTTATAAACATTCATATGCAAGTTTTTGGGTGAATGTGCATTTTGTTTTCTCTTGGGTAAATACCTAGGCGTGGGATTGCTGGGTCATATGGTAAGTGAATGTTTGACTTTATAAGAAACACCCTTTTCTTCCCTAGTCTCTTCACATTCCTCTCTGATAATTATTGTTGGTTTGTTGTAGGGTTCACCTCCCCAAGCCTTTAGTTCACCCCCAAAGGTTTGTTTTTAGGCAGTTTTTAGAATGTACTTGTCATCAATCATTTTGTTTTGACTTTCTAGTTCTTTCGGTTGTAATAGTTGTAAAGTCCTATACTCATTTCATATTTCACATAATGGGCTAAGTGCCAATTTTTCAAGTGGTTTTATTTTGGAGTAGCTATTGCCATTCCTGGGGTTGGAAAGCCCAAGGTCTCCATCCTAATTGAATGGAGTACCCTTGTGAGGACTAGCAAAAAAGCTTCCCAGTGATTCTCATGAGGTTCTCTCTCTCTCTCTCTCAATTCACCATTGCCTTCTGATTGATCCCATCCATAAATACTCCTTGTATGTTTTCTGACCTTCTTCTATATATTCCCATATCAACTCTCCAAGCAAAGGCCCCTACAATTTCCTCTTGTCTTAAGTGTTACATTGCCCCATACGTTATCTCACTTCCATCAGCCACTTGGCAAAAACTTTTCAGTTCTTAGGACACCCTCCTTGGCTTTTAAAACTTTCTTAGACCTAGCTGGATTTCAAGGTTTTCAATGATAAATGTCCATCCCACTTCAGGGTGAGTGGATGGCTGAGCAGAGAAGGTTCTTTGGGTTGCCCCAGGCTGCTCTGTCCCTGCACCCTCCTACATGTTGTCTACCTTGAAAATCATCTTCCTTGTTTGATTCGCCTTTACAGCTTCAAGTACAGACATGCCCTCTTAGTGGAGCTCTGCTGAGGATGGGTGCAACCCTTGTGTTTGTCCCTTGCTTTGACACTCTCCAAATACCTCATCACTTTCAGACAGATTCTTTCCATTCACTTCTTAGGACAGAGTCCCTAGTGAATTCCTGAGACTCTTTCCAGTTCTCTACAATTTTCCTTCCATTTTTTACAGCTGTTGTCCTTTGACCTCTGGAATTGAAACTGACAGGCCAACCGGGTGTGGTGGCTCACGCCTGTAATCCTAGCACTCTGGGAGGCCGAGGAGAGGCGGGAGGATCGCTCAAGTTCAGGAGTTCGAAATCAGCCTGAGCGAGACCCCGTCTCTACTAAAAATAGAAAGAAATTAATTGACCAACTAAAAATATATACAGAAAAAATTAGCCGGGCATGGTGGCGCATGCCTGTAGTCCCAGCTACTCGAGAGACTGAGGCAGTAGGATCGCTTGAGCCCAGGAGATTGAGGTTGCTGTGAGCTAGGCTGACGCCACGGCACTCACTCTAGCCTGGGCAACAAAGTGAGACTCTGTCTCAAAAAACAAAAAAAGAAAAGAAAAGCTCCTTAAAGCCCATTCATTCCCTTAGCCAGAGGCTTGGCCGGCTCAGCACAGCAGAGTGACCAGATTCACTCTGTTCTCTCAGGTGCTTTCTCTGGATCACTTTTACTTTGGAACCTTCTAGTTCTAGTTCCAGAGGTAGAATTGAAAGTAACTTTACAGGTAAAAATTAAAACTTTATAAAGGGATTTATTTTCCCTGGCCCCCTCAGGATTGTCATCAATGGCTGCTTTGCAAGGAAGTCCATACACAGTGGAAGAAGGGGAGGGACCAGTGCCATCATAAATCCCACACCAAATATGAGGCCCTGAGAGAGAGCCTCTATTCTGCCCCTTCTGGTCCTATACATACACTAACATTTGATCTGCACTTTTTCCTTTGTTTGCTTGCTTTGTCTGAATCATTATTATTGTTTTCTTATTTAAAGATGGGGTCTCACTATGTTGCCCAGGCTGTCCTTGAACTCAAGAGATTCTCCTGCCTCCACCTCCTGAGTAGCTAGGACTAGAGCCGTGCACCACTGTGCCTGGCTCCTTTGCTTTCTATACAGAAGTGTACAGATCTGATGATAGTGATGGCTGTTCTCATCCGTGATATGCAGCTTTTTCTTTTCTGGCTTTCAGTGGTTTGCTTGCAAGGGGCACAACAGTAACAGGTGCAAAGATTATTTCTCCACACCTCCTGGCCTAGCACCACTGCAAGCAGTAGGAACTAAGGGGAAGAGCAGAGTGACCAAGGCCTCTCAAAAGAATAAGAGAAATGGTTAAAGATGGAACAGCTTTCCAGACCAGCAATGACTGCCATAGGGATTGACTGAGGGGGAGTCAGGGCCCTGCTGGACAGTGCAGGGAGGAGTCCCAGCCCTTCATGTGAGCACTTGGGGAGACAGCAGCAAATCTCATCACGTTGCTTTGTAAAGAAGGGTTTGGATTGAATGTGGTAACTTGATCACAGGCAAGACTGAGAGGTCAGGTGGCAGTAGGTAGCAGTGCTCACCTTGCTCTGCTGATTGGAGCCAGAGGGATCCACGTCCTCGAGCTTCCTCTCCTTTTCTCCTTTAAATAAATTGGGTCCCACCAACACCACTTGTACCCCTAAATCTAACGAAATATAAAATTTAAAAAATACATGGCAGAAAAAAAATTAAGAATTGAATTCTTAATTTAAATTGATGTAGAACCAGATTATTTTGTAGTTCTTTGATGATTAAGAGACTGATAACATTGCCAGGCCACTAGAAACAAGCCACAAACTGTTTTCAAACTTAATTTATTTATTCATTTTCAAAAAAGATGCAGTCACATATTTAAAAAAACATGGAGAAAGATATAAAATGAAATTCTATGTACTATGCTTCCATTTACTTAGTTTCTCTCAAAACTTAGTTTTTCTTGTATTCCTCCAGAGATTCTGCATGTATATAACAGCAAATTAAATATATTTCACTTTAATAAATAAATAAAATAAATCAGATCTCATCACCTGGGAGACTTGCTCTGCTTTCTGTGTGTCTTAGTTGAGGCATTTGACCACCTTGGTTTTTCCTCCGACTGTTCCTGCCAAACATTTTCCATCGAAGATGATGCTACCTGCCAGGCTTTCGACACTTGAATATAAATGACTAGATTCTGGCCCTTATCGATAACCCAGCTGTGTGAGCATTTGGGAGCAGTGAAGGAAGCCCTTAAAATGTCCCGGGCCTAAAGAACCTAGTATGGTGGAGGGAAGCTGTTGTTCCCTTCCCTATACTTCAGTACCCACTGCCTGCCAACTGAAGCAATAGAACATTACTGAAGCCACCTGTACACCTTTCTCTTTTTGAATTACCTTCCCTCTGAAGTAGTAATGGATTTTCTGAATTTACTGTTAACCTTTACCGTGCAAATTTTTATATATTAACAACATGAATAAATCCGTGAATGAGGAAAAATAAAAGTCCCAGGCCCACCTGCTGTTGGAGGAGCCATAGGAACTGCCTGCTGTTGGCACTGTTTTCAGATTATATCAGGGCTCATTACAGACACTTTGCAGCTACCTTTCCCCGTTACACACTTGGCACCAAATATCTGTGGATTTTCAAAAAGAACAGCATAATAAATCAGAGTCAGGCATAATAAATCTCTAATGCTATGGGGGTATCAGAGAAAACTATCATCCTTTTATTTTTGTTTGTGGTGAAACAGCTCAGATCTCCTAGGAACCAGTTTTTCTGCCATCAAAGGACGTCAGTCTCTTGAAGTTTGTTCTCAGGTCTTATTTGATCCTTCCGTTTCTGGAGACGAGCAGAGAAGTGTTTGGGAGCCAAAAGTTTGAGGTTTTTACTCTAGCTGTGATGTTTGGAAATTGCATAAATCAGTTTAAAAGTGAACTAAAGGTCTTAGGCTGGCAGATCTGACCCTCTCCTCTCTGCTTCAGGCTGGCTTTGTTTCATTTGACCCTTGGAAGTCACATTCTTCTTGTTCCTTTATCCTATTTCTCCCTTTACTCCTTTGCATTTACAAAGTTAGACAGACAGTTTGAGTGGGGTGTTATTGACTAGACATCCTGGTTCGATTTTATGGTACAGTCCAGGATATGAGGAGCCTCTCTCAATTGTAGAGAACCCAGAAGCAGTTAGACTTGCCATTGTACACCTAAATTAGGGTAATCCCACCTTGCCTGTGGCAGGAGCAGGGAAATACATTCTCTTGTCCATGTATACATTTTAGCACCAGGACCATGAAATCCACCCTAGCATACCAGGAGAGTTTAGGAGTTGGGAAGCTGGATTTTAATCTTGTCTGCACTCCTGATTTTTTTTTTTTTTTGAGACAGAGTCTCATTCTGTTGCCCGGGCTAGAGTGCCGTGGCGTCAGCCTAGCTCACGGCAACCTCAAACTCCTGGGCTCGAGCAATCCTCCTGCCTCAGCCTCCCGAGTAGCTGGGACTACAGGCATGCGCCACCATGCCCGGCTCATTTTTTCTATATATTTTTAATTGGCCAATTAATTGCTTTCTATTTATAGTAGAGACGGGGTCTTGCTCTTGCTCAGGCTGGTTTCGAACTCCTGAGCTCGAGCGATCCGCCTGCCTCGGCCTCCCAGAGAGCTAGGATTA
>CAUYPO010096770.1:0-11635 GCA_963574435.1 Cheirogaleus major
GAGCAAGACTCCATCTCTATTAAAAATAGAAAGAAATTCATTGGCCAACTAAAAATATATAGAAAAAATTAGTCGGGCATGGTGGCGCATGCCTGTAGTCCCAGCTACTCGGGAGGCTGAGGCAGGAGGATCGCTTGAGCCAAGGAGTTTGAGGTTGCTGTGAGCTAGGTTGATGCCATGGCACTCTAGCCTGGGCAACAGAGTGACACTGTGACTCAAAAAAAAAAAAAAAAAAAAAAAAAATACTGGTAGTGAAAGCACTACATTGATTTCATGGCTTGCAGCTTGAAAAATACTGTGTTAGGATATATAAATGATGAATATTCAAGCTAAATTGCTTGGAGTTCAAAAACTTTAAGTCTTTGGAAGTTTTGCCTCATGGGGATTATAACACTATAAAAACAATTATGTTTTGGAAGCAATATAAAGTTTAATGAGAGAAAATACCAAACCATAACCCTATTACTCTTTTCTGTAGTTCCTTTCTGCTTTCAGCCCAGTGGTATGTACCAATAACACAGAGCAAGGACAACCCTAAGATTGCTTTTCCCATTTGTGACTTAGGGCCTGGGGTAGAAGGCAAACTGCCTGCATTTTTCTTTAGCAGTGTGTTTGGCTGGTCTAGACTATCTGGAGGAATTACAGTGATGGGGCAATCAGAAGTGGTTCATTTTTAACAGTACACTAGAGAGAACGGAACCCTCCATCTTATTTAACATTACCTCTACAATGTGCATGCTCTTAGGTACAGGAGCAGGAAAATCAAAACTAGACCACATTCCCTGCTTCCAAGGTAGGTTATGATCTAATGAAGGAGACATCCAACAAATACACTAATCATCAAGTATGTGCAGCTGATTATTCAAGATTCTGGGGATACAGTAGCAAACAAGACAGAACTATACCCTGCCTTCAAGGAGCTTAAATTCTCATGGGGAAGATAGACAATAAATGTATTTTTAAAAGGACTTTAGATATTAAGTACAGTTATAAAATGAAATGGAGTAATGCAATAGGTAGTGATTATGGTGGAGGAGGGTCTCTAAGAGGTGTCCTTTGCATTAACACTAGAAGGGTGAAAAGAAAGCAACATTCTAGGTAGAAGGAACAGCAAGTGCCAACACACTGAAAAAAGAATAATCCAGATGTGTTAGAGGGTTAGCTATTGAGTTTCAGTGATAGTGAATGAGAGGGTCTGGAGCCCTACAGTGTGGGTGGTGTACAAAATAGCAGCAAAGCGAAAAGAGATGAAATGCAAAAGGCAGGTGGGGTGCAGATCACATAGCCTTATAAAAAGAATTTGGATCTTATTCTAGTTATGATGATGAGAAACCCTTAGAACGTTTTATGTGAAGGAGGTGAGTGATGTGCTTTCATTTAACCTTTAGAAACAAGCGGTCGCACTGGTTGCCATAAAGATGAATTGAGGTGGGCGAGTGGGGTGGAAAGGAAGGGCTGAAACTACTAGCAGTAACCTTGGTAAGAGGTGAAGGCAATTGAGACCAGATGTTTAGCAATGGAAATTGTATGAATCGGTCAGATTCAGCATGTATTTGCAGGCAGAGCTGAGAAGACTTACTGATGGGTTTGGTATGGATTGTGAGGGGAAGAGGAAAGGATGATGACAAAATTTGCAGCTGAGGAACTGATTGGCTAGTGTTGCCTTTTACTGAGATAGGAATAGATTTGGGGGGAATAAGTAGTCATGTTTTATAGCCATGCTAAATTCAATCTCTGAAACTTCCAACTTGAGATACAAAAAATGCAGTTATAGTTAAAAATCTGGAGTTCACAGAAGAGGTAAGGGCTACAGATACAGATTTGGGACCCATTAGTGTACTCATAGTATTTAATACCATGAGACCGGATGAGATCACTAAGCTCTGAGAGTGAGGATAAAGAAAAGAAGTCGTCTAAGCAATGTGCCCTCGACTACGTATGGAAGTCAGGAGGAAAAAGATGTCCTGGCAAAAGAGACTAAGAAGAGCAACAAGTGATGTAGGATGTTTCAGAATTGAAAGAGTGGTACTTTCAGTTCTTACGAGGATGCAGTAGGTCATGGCAGGCCAATGCTACTCTGTAACAACTGGGGTGAGGGGGATCACTGCAAAAATCATATTCAAAGTCACGGGAGAACTGTGGAAGCAATGAGACTAAATTAAAATTCCAGAGAGGAAAGAGCCATTTCTAGATGAGCTGATGACCCTGGCTATTTTAATCTCTGGCGATATTTGTCAATTCTGGGTATGGGCTGACAATTGGGCTCTACCCAGGGGAAAGGGTTCATGTAAGGGGGAAGAGAAACTAGCAGAGGTTTTCATGGTCATGTGGGATTGGCATAACAAGTTGGAAACGTAGAGAAGCCCCTAACATACGGTTGGTGTTCCACCATGGGGCACTTGCTGGGGTGCTGCTCCAGCCGAGGTAATGCCAGAAGTTGAGAAACTGAGATGGACCCTTTTAAAGGCTTAGTTAAACCTCTCATCGTCCTTAGGGACAAAGTCCTGCTAGCGGGTAGGACATTTCACAAACACACAATTAGTCTACCCTCAAGACATTTGCTATTTTATGAATCTGTGCGGGGCAGAAGGATAAATTCAAAACCTCCAGGGGCCGACTTGACTCTTTCCGTTTTTCTCAGCTGAGGAGACAGATCTTCCAGGCTCTTAAGTCAAAAGACTGCAAGAACACATGAAGCAGGGCTAGACTGATTCTACAAAATTGCAACCTGGCTCAATCCCTGATTGAATTGAGGTAATCAGTCTCCAATTTTCTCTGCCTAGCAGAGGAATGAGGATCTTCCTCTGATAACTATCATTTGTAATATCTATGGTTGTATGTAATATCTATGATGCTTGGCATATAATAAAAAATAACTAGAATGCAAGAAAATATGACAAATAAGATAAAACATAAACAGAAGCAGACCCCTAGATAATCCAGATGATGGATTTAACAAACAAAGAGTTTAACTATGATTAGTGTATTAAATAAAATAGAGAAAAGATGGACAAAATGTATAAAAAGATGAAGAATTTCAATAGAATGTTGGAATCTATGAAAAGAATAAAATGAATAACCTAGAACTGAAAGATACCATATCTGAAATTAACTTATTTGGATGGACTGGATAATGTAGTGGACACAGCAGCAATCAGGACTAGTGAATAGGTCAACAGAAAATATCCAAACTGAAGCACAGATAGAAATAAGTATGGAAAAACAAAGCAGATGATAAAAGACATTTGGGACATAGTCAAGAGTAAATATAATATAAATCCTAGAAAGAGAGGAAAGAGAGAACAGGATAGAAGTAACATTTGAAGAGGATAGTGTCTAGAATTTTCCCAAATTGATGAAAGACATCAACCCACAAATTTAGGAAGCTCAGTGAAACACCAAGGGGAATAGATACAAAGAAAACTACACCCTGGGTATATTATGCTCAAACTATTGAAAATGTAAGACAAATTCTTTAATCAGAATAAAAAGGACACATTAGTTTCAGAAGCACATTAATAAGACTTATGGCTGACTTTTCTATAGAAACTATGGAACCAGAAGACAATAGAATTATATCCCTGAGGTGCTTAAAATCAAAAGTGAAAAAACCCTACCATCCTAGAATTCGATTCCAGTGACTATATCCTATAAACTTTCAGGTTAAAGACTTTTCAGACAAAATTTGAGAAAATTACTAGAAGACAAGCTTTACAGAAAATACTAAAAGTTCTACAGACTGAAGGAAAATGATCCTGGAAGAAAGTATGAAATGACAGAAAGAATGAAAAGCACCAGAAAGGTATGGGAATATATAAAAGAATATTGACTATTTAAAACAATAATATAATAATGCCTTGTAGGGTTCTTAACATACATAGAAATAAAATATGTGACAATATTAGCCCAAAGATTGGGATTGGCTGTTAAACTGCTATAAGGTTCATTCAGACAGTGGTAGACTCTAATAAGTCAAGGATATATATTGAAGTCTCTAGTTTTTCCCCCAACCCCAGTGGGGAAAAAATAACGTATATTTTAAAAGTTAATAGTACAACTAATAAATACAGAATAGAGTTAGAAAATCACCATTTTGCAACGACACAATAGTAATTAATTCAAGCAAGAAGCATTAATAGATGCTAAAACAAGTGAAGGAAAGGTTGATGGGAACAGTATATTTACACGGCCTCAGAGTTTTTTCCCCACAGATTACTGATACACTGAGAGGACACACAAGATTACCTAGTTAATATTCCTGCCAAAAAATAATCTAAATCAAATCATGAGGAAGTATTCTACATTGAGGAATGTTCTACAAAATACCTGTCCTGTACTTTTCAAAAATGTCAAAGCCATGAAAGAACTGGGAAATCTAAACTAGACCAAAAAGGAAATAAGGACTTGAGTGGAATGATTAGTGAAAAGTAGCAGGGTTAGAAGTCTGGATGAGATCAGAGAATTGCAGGAGTCAGTAAGGATAGAAGGTGATTGTATCAGGGAACAGGATATTTGAAATCAGATGTTTGGATGTGGTACAGTTATTCGTGATGACAATAACTTAAGGATGACCATATGATTTGATAGTTGAGACAGAAAAAAAGACAACTGGAACTAACATAGTCATTTAGAAATCATGGTGTTAAATCAACTGTGTGCAAGTTAAAGTTGCCAGGAATGATCAACAGGAATGATAGATTCAGGTGCTAAAATCATCAATGCATAAATGGAGTGATGGGAATATCTGAGCACAGTCCTTTAAATGAGAACAAGAGGTCTGAATATATATGCACATCAGCAACCCAAGAAGATAAGCATGGAGGTAGCCAACCACACATTGGCTTTTGGAGTTATGGTGCCCAAGAAAGTTTTAAAAGATTTTCCCCAACAGCTTGGTCTGTGCTAAGGAGTGTTGCAGCTGTGCTGGCACAAGGGTGGCTGAGTAAACCAGGGGATGACAGAAAGGGAAGAGAGAAGCCTTAAAATCAAGCTTGTGTGGCTACAGTGATGGAAACATCTTCAGTAAAGAACACTACAGATGCCTTAGTTTCTAAGGGAACGTACGAGCTTGGTTTTGAGTATTCTGTTGCCTTTTCTCACTTGTATGTCTTAAATTTGGACTTAACTATTAATATGTTTATTTTGCATCTTCAAAAATGGTTGAAATTTGAAGGGAATTCATTATAGATTAGAGAACTAAAACATTTGCCCCCGTTAATAAGACTTTCTGAACTGTTTAGTCTCACAAAGATGAATTTTATGTTCTACCAAATAGGTGAGCATTTTTAGTAATTTGTGATCTTTCACAAAATGAAAATTATTGGAAAGTAAATATTTTCTTTCCCACTTCAAAGATAATCAGAAAAGAGAGAACTTGCCATGTTACCAGACAATGGAATATTTTGTTGTGTAATATAGAGCATTAAGTCTGGCACTGTGGCACCTTCAATGGATGTTGAAATGAGAAAATGAGACATACTGAGTATGTCTATGAAACTCTTGTAGATAATCTCTCTCTCCTAAAGGCTTCCCACACTTTTCTTTTTTTCAAATAAAAAATAAGCACTATTTGAGAACTGGTAGGCCTTTATTCCCATTTTACTAGAAGGGAAACAAAGAACATGAACAATTTACCTATTAGTCAGAAAACCAGTGTTCTATAACTCAAAACAAGTGTTTACTCACTAAGAGCTATAAATTACTGCAGATTTCAGTGGGATTTTTAGCAGTAAATAAATTACTAAACTCCTTACAGAACATTCAAGGCATATAAAAGTGTGTTTCTACACAGCATAACTGTAATGTAACCAATGGTTTACAATTCAAATACCAAAGCTGCAAACCATTTAGGGGATCATAAATTACATATTTTGTACTCGTTCAAAAAGATTTCAGCTGGGATAATTTATTTTCGAAGCATGACTGCTTTAAAATGATCATATTCATTAGTCTGCCATCTAGAAAGCATTAAGCGTTTATTTGTAGAATGAACAAATGAGCAAGTTTTCTGATGTTATGAAGTACAATATGGTCCTTCATTTAAGTATATTTCCTTTAATTTATTCACAGACTATCAGGCTCATTTTCTATGACTGCTTGCATTTAGAATTTATTATCACGGAGTAGGAGTTCTCTAACATTGTTATAATAGACCAAGTGATGCCCACTTCCAGCCCTAAGTGTCAGCTGGGGGAGTACTTAGTACTTTCAAAGTTGTTTGATAGAGAGGCACAGGATCATTTTACCGGCGTTCGGGAGAAAGGAGAAACAGCCTCCTCTCACCTTATTAAAAATAGAGATTTAAAAAAATCTCCAATATATTTCTTTGAACTATGGAATCCCAAAAGAGGAAGTAGCCATAGGCGGAGAATCCTTCTAGGTTGTGAGCTCATTCTTTTTCCAGGTGGCCCACTCTGTTCTTGGATTGGCTTAGTTATTAGAGAAACCTTTCTGGGCCAAAGTCTGCCTCCCCCAACTCCGCTCTGCCGGCCTCGCCGCTCCGGAGACTCCTGGGCCAGGGACCACCTCCTTCTTCAGCCAGTCAGGCCCGCACCAGTCCCCGGCAGAGCCAGACTTCTCCTCCTCCTCCTCCTCCTCCCCGGCCACGCACCCAGACGGGAGCCGCCCGGTCCGGGTCCGGGTCCGGGTCCGGGTCCACGCCGCGCGGAGCCCCCGGGTTGTGTGGCCCTTTCATTTATTCCGCTAAGGAACCGCCGCACGACGCCGCCTCAAAACAAGTCTGAAGGCGTTCGGGGGAGATGCTGGGGACTCTGGTGAGTACACGTCGTAAGTGACAAAGTGCTTTCATTCCCGGAGGCAAAGGGTGCAGAGGGGCCGCTCGGTGTGGCCCGCGGAGGAACGCCGCCGCGGCTTGTCGCGCCGAGGCCGGTCGCGGGACCCCGCGCGGGCCGGGGGGCCGGGGAGCCGGGCGCGGCGGGGGCGGGCGGATGACGAGGCGTGGGGGCGTGAGTCTGCGAGGCGGCGGGTCCGAGCGGCGCTGGCGCGGCGGGCTCCGCGGGCTCCCTCGCAGGCCGGCGGGCGCGGCGCGCGGAGGCGGAGGCGGCGGGGCCGGCGCGGGCATGGCGCGCCCGGGGGTAAGCGGCGCGGGGCGTCACAGGCACTCGCAGCCAGCGGCGCAGCAGCCCGGCAGGCACACGCACACGTGCACGCGCGCCCCGCACCCGCCCCACGCACGCCCCCCGGCTCGGGGCGGTGGCGGCGGCGGGGGCCGGGGGCGCGCGGGCCGGCGCCGAGCGGGGCCCCGGGTCCCCCGCGGGCGGCGGGCCGGCGGGGAGGGCGCTCGGGGGCCCGTCCGCGCGGCACCCATCCTCCGGGCCGGCCGCACGGGCTGCGAGGCGAGGGGAGGCGCCCACCGGCTCCAGACGCCGCGGGCGGGACGCGGGGCGCGGGGCGCGGGCGGGGTCCTCGGCGCGCGGGCGCTGAGCGCGGCCTGTCCCGCAGGTCTGGATGCTGGTGGCCGGCTTCCTGCTGGCGCTGCCGCCCGGCCGGGCCGCGAGCGCCCTGAGGGCGGGCAGGCGCCCGGCGCGGCCGCGGGGCTGTGCGGACCGGCCCGAGGAGCTCCTGGAGCAGCTGTACGGGCGGCTGGCGGCCGGCGTGCTCGGCGCCTTCCACCACACGCTGCAGCTGGGGCCGCGCGAGCAGGCGCGCAACGCGAGCTGCCCGGCAGGGGGCAGGCCCGCCGACCGCCGCTTCCGGCCGCCCACCAACCTGCGCAGCGTGTCGCCCTGGGCCTACAGGTGAGCGGGGCGCGCGGGCCGCGGGAGGGCGGGGCGATGCGGGGAGGGGGCGGGGCGGCCTGGGTGGGCGGGTAGCAGTGTGAGGGGCGGGGCGGGGCTGAGTGGGGGTGGGGCTGAGTGGGGGCGGGGCGAGGCGGGTGGGTGGAGAGCCTGAGTTGGGAGTTGGGGGCCGTTGGTGACCACAGAGGTCACCTCCGTGACCTCCGCTGAAGAAATGCTGCTCCCCTTGTTTGCCCTTCCGTTATCTCATATGCACAGATGTCCCGGGCACCTACTCTCTGCCCGGGCTAAACGGCCAGGTGATCTTGTAGTATTCCTGTAGCGTCGCGCGCCGAGGCCCGTGGAGGTCTGAAGCGGCCTGGGCGGCACACACGTTCTCCCGCGCCGTGTGGCCAGAGCCCGCGGGGCACGGAGCGCGGAGCACACCCTCTGAGCCTGCGTGGCTTCCGGGCCGGGGGAGGAGTGGAATATTTGGGAAGGAAACTAATAGCAGGCAGAACGCGGTGTGAGAAGTTTCCAGGGTGTGGTGGCTTAAAGCTGGGGTGGGAGATAACGTTCTAGAGGATGGAGATGGCGTTTGAAATGCGCTGTGGCGAGTGGGCAGGATTCTCAGCTTGGCCCGGTGGAGAGGTCAGAAGAAAGGACCGGCCTGTGAGCGGGGAAGGCCCGGAGTGTTGGGAGTGTCCTCGGCAGGCGCTGAGCCCGTCCCTGCCCCTGAGGGGCACCCTGAGGAGCCAGCCAGCTACCTCGAGAGTCAAGGACAAGGGCAGTCCTGAGGGAAGGGACAGCTTGTGGCAGGGGAAGGAAGCCGTGTTTGGCTGCGGTGAGCGTGTCAGCCCAGGCTGGAGGCAAGCCCAGGAGCTAGACCAGGGCCTCCTCCGCAGTGCTCACAGTTTATCCAGTGGATGCTTTTTGATCAAGGGAGCTGTGTGAAGCCACTTTGCATTTGGGGAGGGTGTTTTGGGATGGGGGGTGGGCTGGATAGTGCAGTGTTCGGAGCAAAAGGCAGAGACGGTCTCAACTCAGGCCTCAACTCAGGCGGTGCTGCAGAGAAGGGGGGGTCAGCTCAGTGTGAAAGATACGAATTAAAGGGGTACAGGGCGTTTGTTTTTTCACTCTTTAAATACTTCACTTAGGATAATGGTCTCCAGTTCCATCCAAATTGTTGCAAAAGGCAGCAATCCCCAACCTTTTTGGCACCAGGGACCAGTATTCATGGAAGACAGTTTTCCCACAGACAGGGGGTGGGGGTGGGGGGTGGGGACCTGGGGGTGGACCTCAGGCGGTGATGCCAGCGATGGGGAGCGGCCGTACATACAGACGAAGCTTCACTGATTCACTGCTCACCTCTTGCTGTGCTCCTGGTTCCTAAGTTTCACAGAAGACAGTTTTTTGAGGGGGAGGAGCGGGGGCTCTGTGGCCTGATCCTTAACAGTCTGCATACCAGGGGTTGGGGACCACAGGCAAAAGGCATTAAGTCATCCTTCTTTGTGGCTGAGTAGTGTTCCATGGTATACATACGCCACATTTTGTTAATCCACTCATGAATTGATGGGCAGTATTATAAAAGCGATTCATGTAAACAAAACAAAATAAACTATAATTATTAATTTTACTTTATTTGTTAAGCTTTCTGGGACTGGATTAAATCCCTTACTCTTGCTTTAAAAAAAAAAAAAGTAGTACAGGGCCGGCACTGTGGTTCACACCTGTAATCCTAGCACTCTGGGAGGCTGAGGTGGGAGGATTGCTTGAGTTCAGGAGGAGTTCAAGACCAACCTAAGCAAGAGTGAGACGCTGTTTCTACAAAAGTTGCAGTGAGCTATGATGACGCCACTTCACTCTAGCCGGGGTGACAGAGCAAGACCCTGTCTCAAAAAAAAAAAAAAAAAAGACAGGGACAGGATTTAGTGGATGACTGATTCTGTGTGGGAGCGAAGGAAGGGGGCACAAAACATGTCATGGGTCAAGGCTTTAGTCACACTGCTAAAGGGACAGAGAAAGTGCACAGATTCTGCCTAAAATGCATCTGGGCTCCCCCAAGTCTCCCCGCTTTGGCTGTGAGCAGGGGGTTTCCTTTTCCTCAGCTCCAGGCAGGAGCCCAGGCCTGTCCTGGGAGCAGACGTGTAGGGCCTCCCTCCATGTGGCTACTCTGCAGAGGACTGAGTTTGATGTGGCTGAGCCCTCGCAAAGCCCCCGCCATGGGGATGTCAGGCTGGGACCCCTATTGCCCCTCTCACTCCTCTTCTTCAGCTGGTGCCTCAGGACACACCGTGGGACTATTCATTCTGGTGGCTTCATTCTCGCTCTTCCTCTCTCTTCCCACCATTCCCAGGACCCAAAAGTGTGGGCCGTGGTATCGTCCTCCTTCCTCCCATGTCCTGGCATGCCTTTGACGTGCTACGGAGGATTAAAGGTTCTCGGGACTCTCAGGACTACAGTCTGGCCTCTCTGGACACAAGCTGCTGCTTCTGACCTCTCTGTAGCAAAATCTCACCTCTCAGGACAGGTCCAGGCATCCCCCCGGCTAGACCGGAGGCACAGAGTGCCACACAGCAGTGAGCTCCAGGCCCCCCCATTGTGCTTGTCTCCCGTGTTTCTGGCTTGGTTGTTGAGATGGCACTTAAGCAAAATGGGGAAACAGAATTAGGTGCAGGTGTTTGGGAAGGAAAGAATGAGTTGTTATAGTATGGAGCCTGTTGAGTTTTACCTGCCCGAGAGGCGTACAGGTGATAGAGACCGGCCAGCCACGGAAGTGGGTGTCGGAGCTCAGGAGAGCACAGGCTGGAGGGCAAATGGGGAGTTGCGGCAGGAAGTTTAACTGAGTTTTCCCTGTTGCAGATTGACACCTGTGCCTCCCCAGGCACGACCCGGGAGCAGCAGGTGGAGGGAGTGACAGAGGGAGGCTACAGAGGAGAAGGACACACAGGGTTGGGGGTCAGGGGGGACCCAGTCTGGGCTGCCCGGCTCTGCTGGGTGTGGAGCCGCAGCACCGGGTGGGCCCAGGAGCAGCAGCTGCAGCTGCATCAGGTGGCCTAAGGTGTCGTGTGCGTCATTTCTCATACTATTTAGCAACAGTGATGAGATTGCTCCCCGTGGGCAAATGAAGGCCGGGTGGCTTGCACTCCCTGACGGAAAGATGGCCTTCAGGGGACAGGTGCTGGGCCAGGACTCCAGACCACTGGCCGCTGAAGCTGGCCTTGCCATGTCTCTTGCCAGGAGACCCCTCTCTGCCCTCATCCCCTCATCCCTCTGATCACCTGTCACCACCTCCTGGGTTACTGGAAAGATTAGAAAAGGCGAGGCCCATGGAAACGCAGCCTGGGTGGAGGAGCGCTCACCTGCAGGCTGGTCAGCGCAGGGTTCGAGTGGTGTTTCCAAAGGCACGACAGTCACGGCTCTGGGAAGGATGGACGGGAAATGGGTGGCAGGTGCCAAGTGCAGCCGGCACAGAAAGGATCACTGTGGGTGGATGAGGTAGGTTTTCCAATCGACGCTGGGATATGTAGGCTGTCCAGATCTCTGGGGGAAGAGTTGGATCATTCAGTAAATGGCATTGGGACAGCCTGGACCTCACTCCTATATGAAAATAAATTCCAGATGATTTGAAGATTTTTTTTTTTTTTTTGGAGACAGAGTCTCACTCTGTTGCTCAGGCTAGAGTGCCACGGCGTCAGCCTAGCTCACAGCAACCTCAAACTCCTGGGCTCAGGCAATCCTTCTGCCTCAGCCTCCCGAGTAGCTGGGACTACAGGCATACGCCACCATGCCCGGCTAATTTTTTTTTTCCATATATTTTTAGTTGGCCAATTAATTTATTTCTATTTTTAGTAGAGACGGGGTCTCGCTCTTGCTCAGGCTGGTTTTGAACTCCTGAC
>CAUYPO010096771.1:0-25920 GCA_963574435.1 Cheirogaleus major
CCAATTAATTTCTTTCTATTTTTAGTAGAGACGGGGTCTCACTCTTGATCAGGCTGGTTTTGAACTCCTGACCTTGAGCGATCCGCCCGCCTCGGCCTCCCAGAGTGCTAGGATTACAGGCGTGAGCCACCGCGCCCGGCCAAGTTTTTAATGTTTTAATAAGAAATTTTAAAGATGATGGAACAACTTTAATTTTTCCTGTTAATAAGATTACTTTGCACAATGTCAGCTTGTATGGCCATTTTGATCGTTGCACACTAACTGTGCATCATGGGGGCTACCTGTATAGAACATTCTATGGCCAAATATTTGCACATGTGCATTTTACTTCTAGGTATGTTGTGAGCCTGATAATACATTGTTACTTTATCCAGTCCTTTTAAAGAAATTTAAATATGATAAAAATAAGTTTTTAAAAAATATTTACCCACATATTACCTGTTTTAGGTGTTCTCCATTCCTTTGTATAGATTTACATTTCAATCTCCCTTAACTAATTCCCTCCCTCCCTCCCGCCCTCCCTCCCTCCCGTCCTTCCGTCCTTCCGTCCCTCCCTCCCTCCCTCCCTCCCTCCCTCTCTCTCTCTCTCTCTCTCTCTCTCTCTCTTTCGGTATACTAGTGAAGAATTCTTTCAGCTTTTGTTTGCTGAAAAATATTTTCACCCTCATCTTTGAAGGATATTTTCACTGAGTACAACTTTTTGTTTGTTACTTTTCCTTTCAACACTTCTAAGATGCTGTTTCAATGTCCTCTGGCTTGCACAGTTTCTAATGATAAGTCTGCTGTCATTTTTATATTTGTTTTTTTTTTCTATATAATATTTCCCCCTCTCCCTGACTGATTTTAAGATTTTCCTTTCATTTCTGGTTGTCAGCAATCTGATTATGATTTGTCTTGGTATATGGGTGTGTGTGTGTGTGAATGTTTAACCATCTCATGGTTTATTGAGCTTCTTGCTTCTGTGGATTTATAATTTTCCTCAAATAAGAAATTCTTGAGTTATTATTTCTACAAAAAGCTTTTTGTTCCCTTTCCTTTTATCCTACTTAGCCCCCAATTACATGTATGTTAGACTGCTTAATATTACCCCTTAAGACATTGCTCTGTTTATTTTTTTCAGCTTTTTTCCCTTTCTGTACTTAATTTTGAGTATATTCTATTCCTGGGTCTTCAAATTCATTGATATTTTTGTCCATTGTGTCCAATCTGATAATCCCATCTGGTAAAATTTTTATTTCTAAAAGATGCCTTTGGTTGTTTGAAACATCTCCCACTTCTTTCCTCATTATATTCCTTTATCTTTACCTTCTTGAGTATATCGTACATTATTTATCATAGCAATTCTAGGTTTTTTTGTCTGCAGTTCAACTTTTTCTGTCATTTCTGTGTCTTGATTTTTTGACTGATTTTTCTTTTTACGAGTCACATTTTTTTGTTTCTTCTTTTGTCTAGCAGTATTTAATTCCAGACATTGTAAATTTTATATTGAGTCATTTTGTTGATTTTTCTAAAGAGTGTTTTTTTAAAGCAATATTCATATTTTAATTTGGATGAAAAAAACCATACAAGGAAGAACAACAAAAATTATAACTGACAAACTAGAAATGGGAGTGGGTGCCCAGAGTTCCCAGGTGCCTCCTGGAACTCCCAGGGGTCCCACAGAGCCCAGTTTGAGAACCAGCACTCTAGGCCAAGGGTTTCACTGTACAAGGAGGTTGAGATGTACAGGGATGGTCCAGAAAGTTACCTTTAGATTATTTTCACTTTTTAGAGGTTTCTGTTTTAAGTTATTTTAAGACAGGCTTAGAATTGCCTTTATTCTAGGAATAAGATTATCCTATTTCGAAGGCATTGCCATTATGAATTATTTTTACTAAAGGCAGTGTATATTCATTGTGGTCTCTCTGTCTGTCTGGAAGGAACTCCAATGATTCCTTGGCCTTGTGTGAGCTCTCGGATGGTTTCTCTTCTCCCTGGTAACTTTTATTTCTTAGGAATTTTTTCTTGCATGGTCTTTGTGGTGGTTTTTCCTATGCATATGCAGATTGATTTCAATTCACAGAGACCTTCATACAGATTTCCCAAGTTCTTCTGTGTAACTCTCTTCTCTCCAGAACCCTACATCATAAATTCTTGCTACTTTAGCATCCCCAAACTCCAGTCCCTTTCTCCTTAAGTCACCTAGCTTGCTGGACATTGTGTGAGTTCCTGCTCACCATGCAACTGTCTGAACACTGCCTCATACTAGAAGCCCTGGTCAGTGGTAGGTTCACCTCATTTATTTTTTCTCTTTTAGGGATCATAGTCCTGGGCTAAGTTTTGTGAGGGGTTTTTTTGGTTTCTTTCTTTCTTTTTTTTTTTTTTTTAAACATTTATCCTGTGGTTTACTTGTTTATAGAGGAAGGATAATTACAGACCCTTTTAATCCGTCGTGACTGGAAGGTGAATTCGAAGAGTATACACTTTATGGTATGTCTTATTCTCCTTCCAAATGTGAATAACACAAGGGCAGGGACCAAGTGGTTGAGTATCACCAAACCCTAGCCAGTGCTGGACACATACTGCTCAGTGAGTGCTTGCTAAATGTAGTTGAGGTCTTAGGACCATCTTGAAAAATATTGAACTCATTATTAGTTCATTGATTTTATGTTTTCTTTATTACTGTGGCTTTTAAAAAATATGAATCTCATACCTAAATTTATTAAATTATTTGATATATTTATAACCTATAACCTTACATTTTTGTTTTTAAATTTCGTTTATCAACAGAAACAATCTTTTGTGTTTATTTTATTGGTGTAAATAATATTATAAAGAATATATGGCGCTCTGCATTAGGGAATGGCAAGTCTGATACTTACTGTTATATTAAAATGGGTCTTTGTACATGCGGAGGCTGAGCGAGTAGCGCAGAGCCTGGCCTACGTGGCCATTAGACGGGCTCTCTTGCCACTCTTTGGTTGTCCGCTCTCCACTTCTCAAAACCTCAGTTTGCCCGTAGATAAAAGTTCAGGGTGATGAACACAATCCTATAGTTTCATTTAGCTCCAAACACCATGATTTTTGTCATAATTTTTCTGTGAAAATTAGCAAAATTTTCCTGCTCCTTCAGTGTAGACCCTTGGGGCTTTTTTCTCTTACCAGCTGCTGCTTCTGTTTCCAGTTCCATCATAGCACCTTTCGCTGGCATCCTGAAACCTGTCCATCCAGATGTCTCTAAATCTGGCCAAAGCTGGATTTTAATAGCAATCTTTTGAATAAAAGAACGTTTAGCTCCTTTGTGTAGTTTGGAAATTCTAATTAGTGTTTCTGTTTATTAAGTTATATTAAGTTTTATTTAATCTAATTATTATGTTTGTCTTTTGCTCGTTGTATATTGGCATCTTTTATAAAAAAAATAACAGAAGATCACTTTTAAATTGTCTTCAATTTAAAACTTAGAGGAAAATACAGTAAAATGCTAAAAAATTCTATGCTAAAAAATTCTAAGTGCTTATTAACCAATATTAAAAAAAGTATTTAATTTTCAAGATTGTATGTGTGACATGAGCAGTACCTGTTAGAGAGTCGTGGCGTTTTCTTTCAGTTTTCAGTTCATGCGGTGCTATTACTGAGCACTGCTGTCCTGCCAGGTCCTAGGCACTAGGGCCACCACGATGAATAACATTTAGCCTTTGCCTTCAGGTGACGTCATCCAGTTATAATCAAGTAGATACAAGCTATTGGTAATTGAGAGGACGAAGGCACCAGGTGCATGTTTCACTGCTTTTGTCTAATTACTTTTAAGGTAATAGTTCTTTCTCAGTGTTTTGCAACTATGTACCTACATGGAGTCAAATTCAACTTCAGTGCATTTATCAGTGTGGTAGGCAGAATTCTGATATGTCTTGCATGATCTCCATCCCATTACATGCCAAAGGGGAGTTTGGAGATGTAATTAAATCCCCAATCAGTTGACCTTCAGGTAAGGAGATTCTGCAGGTGCGCCTAACCTAATGGTTAGGACCCCGATGAGCCTGCCTAGAATTCAGACCTACAGAAACTGAGATAAAGAGTGTTGTGGTGGTTTTTTGCCCCTAAGAGTTAACAATCAATTAACGTTATCAAAAATCCAGTCAGTGTTCAAATTTCCAATGGCCTTATACATGATTTTTTTTATAGTTTGTTAAATAAGTTGCTCACATTGATATTATGTAAGAGAGAGTTGTATCTCTTAAGCTCTTTTACTCTATATGTTCCTTTCCCTGTTTTTCTTTCTTTTTGATTTATTTATTGAAGAAACAGAAATTGTTTTTCCTTTGGTTCTTCCCACAGACTACATTCTCATAGTGTCATTTAACATGTTCTGTGACAACTTTTCTTCTTGATATTTCTCTAAACACAGGACATTAAATTTACCATCTTAACCATTTCTAAGTGTGAAGTTTATTAGTGTTCGTATATTCACATTGTTGTACGGTGCATCTCTAGAACTTTTTCATTTTGCAAAATAGAAAGTGTGTGCTCATTAAACATTATTTTCCCCTCTCCCTTCCCCTAATCCCTTTGCAACCACCTGTCTACTTTCTGTTTCTATGATTTTTGACTACTTTACATCTTCATATTAATGAATCATACAGTGTTTTTCCTTTTGTGCCTGGCTTATTTCCCTTAGCATAATGTTCTTGAGGTTCATCCATGTTGTCATAAATGACAGAACTACCTTCTTTTTTAAAGGCGGAATAGTATTCCACTGTGTATATATACCACATTTTCCTTATCTCTTCATTTGTTGATGGACACTTAAATTGATTCCACATCCTGGCTATTGGGAATAAAGCTGCAGTGAATATGGGTGTGCAGTTATCCTTTTGAGATCCTGTTTTGAATTTGTTTCGATATATACCCAGAAGTGGGATTACTGGATAGTATAATTTAATTTTAAATTTTTTGAGAAACTTCCATACTGTTTTCCATAATGGTTGCATCACTTTCTTAATACATTCCCAGCAGTGGTGTACAAAGGGTTCCAATTTCTCCACATCCTCACCAACATTTGTTATTTTTTTATAGTGGTCAACCGAATGGGTGTGAGGTGATATCCCATTGTGGTTTTGATTTCAATTTCTCTTATAATTAGTGATGTTAAGCATCTTTTCATGCTTGTTAAGCATCTGTTTTATGCTTGTTAGCACTTTGTATATCTTCTTTGAATGTATCTTCTTATCTATTCAAGTCCGTTGCCCAGTTTTATGTGGGTGTTGTTGTTGTGATATAGGAGTTTCTTACATATTCTGGATAGTAACCCCTTATCAGATATATGATTTGCAAATATTTTCTTCTGTTCTATAGGTTGGTTTTGTCACTCTGTTGATTGTTTTGTTTGTGCACTCAAGTTTTTAACTTTGATATGGTCTCATTTGTTTCTATTTTGTTGGTTTTGCTTTTGGTGTCATACTCAAGAAATTATTACCAAAGCCAATGTCCTGAAGGTTTCTCCTGTGTTTTCTTCTAGGAGTTTTATAGTTTTAGGTCTTACATTTAGGTCTGTAATTCGTTTTGAGTTTATTTTTATATATGGCGTAAGGGTCCAACTTCATTTGTTTGCATGTAGATATCCAGTTTTCCCGATGCCATTTGTTGAAAAGAGTGTTCTTTTCCATTGTGTAGGCTTGGCAACTTGTCAAAGATCATTTACCTAGACGTACACAGGTTTATTTTTGGGCTCTCTAATTTGTTCCATTGGTCTATATGTCTGTATTTATGCTAGTGCTATCCTGTCTTGATTACTGTTGTTTGTTTAGTATGTTTTAAAATCATAAAGTGTGCGACTTTCAAGTTTGTACTTCTTATTTAAGATTATTTTGGCTTTTTGGGGTCCCTTGCGATTCTATATGAATTTTAGGAATTTTTTTTCTATTTCTGCAAAAATGCCATTGGGATTTTGATGGAAATTGCATTGAATCTGTAAATTGCTTTGGGTAGTATGGACATTTAAACAATATTAAGTTTTCTAATCTATGAACATAGGATGTCTTCCCACTTATTTGTGTCTATTTTTATTTCTCTTAGCAATGTTTTGTAGTTTTTGCTGTATAGTCTTTTACCTCTTTGGTTAGGTTTATTTCTAAGTATTTTATTCTATTTGCTGCTATTGTAAATGGGATTGATTTCTTAATTTCCTTTCAGATTGGTTATTGTTAGTTATGGTATATACTATGGTGAATTTTCATGAATTCTCTGTGTGCACTTGAAAATTATTTTTGGTTATTCTCTATAGGAATCAGAATTTGATATTACTTATGGAGCATATTATTCAAGTCTTGCTTATCTTTACTGATTTTTTCCCCTTCATCTGTCTCAGATTGAGGGATGTGAATAAAATACCCTAATGTTAGTGTTTCTGCATGTTTCTCCCCACATCTCCTGGTTTATAAAAGTTGTTGCTATGTTATTGGGTGCATACATGTTAATGATTATTATTTCTTTTAAGTGTTATAATCCATAGTTGAGATTTGTTTGATTAATTTGTCTGTTAGAATATTTTTCTCTCTCTTTAAACCGTAATACAAAGTTAGAAGAGAATACAGGGATGGGTTCGTATCTAGGCATTGTATACACTCCTCCTAATCTCTTCTCCTCTCATAGATATCATTTTTTTAAAAATCAGAGATTTTCCTCATTAAGACTTCTAGTTTCTAATAGACTCAATCAAGATTTGGCCCAGAGACCAAAGATTTGGCCATTTAATTAGCGAATTGTGATAACAGTTAGGCTTCATAGCTTTCTCATCATGACACTTTTTGAAAGCAAGCCTGCTTTGGAAAGAATCTTTAAAATACAACCTGCATATATGACAGGTGCTTCTGTTCTCTGCAGAGGCCAGCGAGAACAGCCTTTTCCATCTTTCTCTGCTACATCCACATTTGTGTGCCCCTTGACAGACTGCATAATTGTTCACAATTCACCATGCTGTACCCTAGGATTCATATGTCGGTGACTTTACAGGAGCATCCTGGTGGAAGCAAACAATCTAACAATTCTGGTCAATAATAACAAAGCATTACAAACATGATAAAAGTCCACCAAAAAGTGGGAGAAGCTGGGTGTGGTGGCTCATGGCTGTAGTCCCAATGACTCCAGGAGACTGAGGCAGGAGGATGACTTGAGCCCACGAGTTTGAGGTTACAGTGAGCTGTGAGTATGCCACTGCACTGTAGCTTGGCTGACAGAGTGAGAACTCATATCTTAAAAAAATAAAAAAGAGGAGGAGGAGGATGAGCCTGAAGGCCAAGGCCTGAGGAGGTGAGGTGACAGGGAATGTTGGACACATCAGCACAGGAAGTGTGCGTGATCTGGCTGCCCTTTCAAGGCGAGAATAGAAAGAACTGCCTGATGGGAAAATGATCGTCTTCTAGCAGGTGATATGTTACTGTTGAATGAGACTTTAATTATAGTGTAATGCTTTCCTCACAAATATAAATATTAAAGTATTCATCTCCCTGAATGGTTACTTCCTGATTGCAGAATGGGTAAAAATTTTAGATGATCCATCTCTTCTTATTAATCCCACAGGGGTTCATAGTAGAAAATAAATGAGACTTATTTATGCTTGCAAATCAAATTGCCATAAAAGGTTGTTTCAATAGACAGAGGCAAAATCATAATAAAATAATTTAGTAAAAATGGGAGCTGAGAGTATGCTTAATGGAACATGATGAGATTTAATTTTCTTACTATTTCTATCATTAAAGCTCCATTATCTTTTCTGAGACCTCATTTAGGCTTCCTGCCACACCGCAGTTCTGAGGCATTTCTGGGGCACATATAGAAGCCTGTGAGTTCCATTAAAAAACAAAAATAGCTAATAATATTCTGTCCTTTCATTTTTGCTGTTTGATAACAATGTCTCACATCCAGAATTTCTTATATCCTCTTCCTCACCCCATCTCCCGAAAGCCATAAATATCATTATCTAAGAGCTTTCACACAAAAGAAGTTCAATTCTAAAGTTGAAAACAAAACTAAGACTTGTTGATGAATGTCTCTGAGGCTCTGAGGATTCTTAAGAATTCATGGAGTTATATCCCTTTGCCTTTAAACATAGCCACAGGTAAATCACATTTGTAGGTAATAACAGAATCAGTAATCAGTAGTAGTGCTAGCCTTTTATGTTTTGTAGCACTTGATAGGTGGGAATAGTCAAGAATCCACACACTTTAAAAACTTCTGGAAAATATTGCCCCTTTGGTTTAATGTCAGCAGGGAGAGGGTGCTGGCCTTTCCAACCAGAGACACAGAGACTAGTTAATTTAGGTTCAGTTTGAAGTCAGGGCCCAGAGGCCCAGAGGGCCGTGTGAAAGCAGAAAGCGAGGTGTTGAGGTCCTGGGTTGAAGGCCGCGTCAGAGGTGAGTTGAAGACTCTGAGAAGCCGGCAGTGACGGAGGCCCTGTGGGGCTGACCGCAGGCTGCCTCCTCCTCTCCTTACTCTGTGCAGACATGATATGCTTGATATCTCTGATCTATAATGACAGTGTATTTCTTGTTTGTTTTTACCTCCACTGAATCCAAAAGAAATTAATACTCTAGATACTTATTAAGAAAGATTTAGCGTGGATTCCAAAAGTCTTAGCCAGCTGTTGAGAGTAATCGGCTTTGGTGTGCCTTTGTAACTTCCCACTTCTCTCAACTACGTGTTCCTGTGTCTCATCGTGTCTGTGGAAGCCACGCTCTGTGTCTTCTTCAAGTTCCCAGCTTCCCCCCAGTCTGCTGCTGCTTCCGGCCCAGAGCCATCACCATGTCCTTCCTAGAACCTTCCCCCTCACTCCTGCCAAGCCTGGATCAGGCACAGCCCACCCCTTAGCCCGCGTGCTTGTCCAACCTGCTGCTGCCTGCATAGAGGCTCCTCAAGAGCTGGTATCTGGGTGCGGGTTTGGGGCCACTTTGTAAGGATCTGGGTTGGGCCTGCCATGTGCTGCTCTTCATTCAGATTGTTGAAGGAATGACATTCAGTTGTGTGCAGAGGAAAGTATTAATTTTTTTACTGTTTTCAAAATAGTCTACTTTGTATAATATAAAGGGTATTAGCAAGGCAGCCTACTCAAAATGATGAATAATCAACAAACTGTTCACGTATTTATTATAGATGCATGTGTATATATGTTTGTGTTCTAAATGTGTACAATTTCACATTAAACCCTCTTGTATTTTGGGGGGAGCTCAGCTACAAGCCATTCATTGTGTCCAAATGGGCCCTGTGTTTTGTTTTCTATATTGTAAAACTCTGTAATTGAGAAGACTGTGGTAATTCATAAATATACTCCTCCTCCCACTCCTTGGCCAATATTTGTGTGATGAAGTTGGGCTTCATAGTAATTTAGCTGGATTCTGGTTTACAGGATTCTTTGAGGCCTGAAGAAAGGCAGGCTTCTGAGGGTTTTTCTTTCTTTTTTTTTTTTTTTTTTGCAATATATCACAACTTTATGTTGTTCTTAGATTGAACAGTATGTATTATGGAAAGGGGTGAATGGGGGACACTAGTCTTGTGCTAAAACTTATATTTTATCTTTGTTGTAATCCACAAATGACTGAGACTGTGCAGAACAGTTTTGTTTGAATACAGTCACAAAGCTTAGAAATTGTTAAAATTTGACATAATTTAACCTCTCATTCAAATATTCTCCGTGTGTGTTCCTTCCCAGGAATAATTTGGGTTTAACATCAAAGGATGGTGGAGCAGAAAAGGGCCTTGGAGGTTGGTTAGCTTGAGTCCTCAGCAGATCGCCTCCCACGGGGCCTCTATCTCTGCACCTGTGAGCTGCCGTGTTTTCTCCCCTGCCGCTTGCTTCTGGGCGGAGCTCCCAGCTGTGCACCTGGGTGAGGCAGCTGATGCAAAAAACGATGCAGCTGGGAACTCTCAGGTGCTGTAGGGGGATGGCTCTCTGTCAGATGTATGGTTTTAAATAACGTGTTTCCAGCTACCTGAGGTTTTACCTCTTTTTTATGCCATTAATGTGCCTGGTGTCAATGACTTGGATGCTGTGGTTTAGAGTCATTGCTGTGAGCGTATTTCTGTCTAGGGGAGTCCCCAGCCTGGGCGTAGCAGAGCCTACATGGAGTTGAACTTCAGAGTATGTTGAAATGAAACTGTATTACTTTTGATATATAGATTATTTCTTGTGCCTCCACAACAGGGTGTTACCTCTTTTATTTTATTGGTTTGTTTAACTTGTTCCTTATGCCCTGAGAAATAAGATTCTAAGATTACCTAATGAGATTGGCTAATAATAAAATCCAGTCCTCCATGAATGGTGTATGGATGTCCCTGAAGCTCAGGGGCGTCTCCTAAAGATCACTGCACCTTCCCTGCCCATCCCACACAAACACAAGCTCATGACAGCCGTCACTGGCGCTTGTCCACTGCCATGCATGCCAGCAGAAGAATTCTGTGCCAGCAAGTCAGCCTGAGGGGACCACATGGCTAGTCATCAGCAGCTCATCAAAATTCACATGCAGAAAGGGCTGTGACACCATCACTCTGCATTCTCACAGGGGGTGGCCAAGTGAGAGTGTGATAGCAAGAAAGCGATCTCGATGACACGTGTGCTCTGTGAATTGAGAAACAGCTTGAAGTGCCTGGAGTTAAGAGAGTCAGAGAGGAAGACTGCACTTGCTTTTCTGCTCCCTTTCTGTGGGGAATAGCATGGGTCACACTGGGAAGCCACTAGGCAGTGCTAGAGTGCAGGGACAGGGCTGCTGCCTCTGGGCACCTTGCTCTGAGCTGTTGGTTAGCAGTTGGAGGCAGCCAGTGGCTGGACGCACGTTAGGTCTGTGGACTCACTGTTAGCAAACAAATGTCAGTTCCAGATTGAGGTGAACAGCTGCCCTGTGATAGGGAGACCTTTGGATTTAGCACCTGCAAACTTGGTGTTGTACCCTGAGGTTAGTTTTGTTAGACTCAGTTTTCCTTCTTGGGGAAAGCCATCTTTTCCTCCTCCCTTCCCATCCTCCCTTCTTCTCCAACCTTTCTCACTTCCATCCTTCCTCTGCCCTTTCATTCTTAGCACTCATTTTGATTTCTGATTTTCTCTTTGACCTGCATGAGGAAAATTTAATCAAGCCATTTTGGCACATAAGCCCTTAAAGCTAGAAGCTCATTTATTGGGATACAGCAGTTAAAAATATGAAAAGACCCACTCTAGCCCAGGCAACAGAAGGAGACTCTGTCTCAAAGAAAGAGAGAGAGAGAGAGGGAGGGAGGGACAAGGCCAAAGCCTTCCCTTTCCTTCCTTCCCACTTCCTCATTCCTAAGTTCCAGGGATTTTTCATGGACTGGTGGGGCTGGTGCTTCAATGCAGAGACAGTGGGTGTGACCAAATAGACGCTCCTCAGATGAGTCTTGGATGCTGAAGAATAGATACTGAAGAGGAGGGTTGGGTTTCAGCTTGTGTCTCAAGGCCCTTATCAGACTCCCAATCTAGCTCGGCCTAAGAAATGTATTTAAACTCTCCGGAGTTCCCTTCTGGACTTCAGAGATGGAGACTGGACAATGTATGGTCACTTTCTCCCTTGGTCAAGTTAGTCAGTCTCCTGACATCTGGAATCTCCCTAATCGTCTCGTTTGTCCTGCACATGTCCTGCTTTTATGCACAGGATCTGTGGATTCAGTGATTCCTTCTCCCACACCTTTTCCCACTGCAGGGCTTCTTGATCGACCCTTCTCATAGTTGTCCAGCATGGGACTTTGGACATATTTATTGACCCACTTTAATACTACTCAGTTTATGTTTATATCTAGAGTATCTTCTGATTCCAGCTAAGAAAAGAAAAAATACTAGTAAGGACACAAAAGACTATCTGGGAGGTGAACATTTTCTGGGATCATTTTATCCCATTACAACCATTGATTCTCCAAGATGGCAAAGTTTCTGTCACTGTGTGGCCAAAAATGAGCTTATTGAATGTTCCAAAGTGATTATATAAATATAACTGTTATTATCTAAGTAGAGTCTAAGAAAAGGAAAGCTGACTGCCCTAGGTTAAGGAGATGGGGAACAGAAGTGTGATCATGCATAAAATACCAAGTACAGCAAATTCCAGGGTGAGTGACAAAGATCCAGGATGCCTTTTGCTGCTGAATTTTAAACCTGCCATATACGTACATGCTTGCAGTTCCCCCGATGTCTGACGTGTTACCTGCTCAGAATATTTTATTGGAAAAAGGTGGTGCTTGCTTAAAATTTCAACCCTGATTGTAAGATGTCTTTTACCTCTTTAGAGAGAGCCCTCTGCTACAAAAACTGAAAAATTCTATTAGATTCAGTAAATATTTCTTTTGGGGCATGAGAGTCAGCAGGCATTATGTTGGAGTATTCCCATTTTAATCAGCAATAGCCTCTTACCACTGCTGTTCAGGGGTAAGAGCTGACCTACCAAAGAAGACGTTAAGGGCAACTGATCCTGCTGCTCCAAGGAGCAGTGTTTACAGTTACTCCAGTGTGGGCCAAAAAGGTATCTGTTGTAAAGTTACAATATATCCTTGAGTTGCTTCTTGGCCTTTGACTAAGATCAAGTGTAAATCACACCCTTGACTGCACAAGCTCTGACATGTGTAGGTAAAGGACTGCGAGGGGCAGTGGGAGGTAATGGGAAAGGAAGATGTACTTCAGAGTTTAAGTCCTAGCCCTACTCCTTATATTCACTTCTTGGGGATTCAGTTTCCTTATCTTTAAAATTACAAGATTGCACCAGAAAGGGCTCTGAGATCCTTGCTTAGCTCCAGGTTTTCCAGCTGGTTTGGGACAGGCTAAGGCCTAGAACTGAGCTCAGCCCAGTTTTCTTTCTGCTCTGAGGCACACCATTCCTTTATGCTCTTTAAAACCTTAGCTTTCAATAAACTTCTAGCCAGTTCTCACTGACATCTTTTTCCTGCAGGATTTACTAGTACCTGAAACAGGGACTGTTGATAGCTCTAATTGAAAACTGCCTTATGATCACTGTATGCATTGATCTTTCTTTTCATTTTCACCATGTGTAATATTTTCTTTCTTTAGGATGGGACACTTTTTTATATTTTTGAGCAGTTATCTTTTACGGAGAATTCCATTCAAATTATGTTTCATGAAAACATGTTTTGGAATTTTAGAAGTGTATGTTTCCCATGCTAATGAAAATGCTCCATTAGTTCTTGACAAGTATTTAGCATGTGAGAGATTTTGTGTATTTTAAAGTAAAAAAATCTGAATCTATCACTTATTGCAAACATTATTCATAAGTAAATATATACCGATTGAAAACTTCTTGAGAAAGGCCATTTTTATCCTTTGGTAATTCCATTTCACACCATTATATAGAAAATTTTAAGGGCTCAATAAATATTTATAATTGCTTAATGGAAGGGAGTTTCTAGTCACTGACTAGTTAATTTCTTGAAGGAGGCTCTCAAGAGCTGTCTCTCCCTTCTCTAGCTCTATTCACCCAAGCAACTTTGAGCACGATTACTCTTTCATTAATTTTTCACAGGCCACTGTGTATACCAGGCACACCACCTAGGCACTGGGACATGCTTATATGTCCCAGTCCTTTCCCCAAGGAGCTCGGCATTGGCGAGGAAGGGGGAGAACCAACAGTTAGTGTACACATGGTAGGTGCGGTGGCGAGAGCAGCTTGGGAGGTGACGAAAACACTGTTCAACACAAGGGCACCCTTCCCTACAGCCCCAGCTTCAAGAAACAACATCTGGCCTGAATTTTTTAAAGTGGCATTTATTTGCTAAGACTTTATTATCGTTATTTTATTTGTATTATTATTTTTTATTTTTGAACAGTGCAGGGATATGAGGAGAAGGCTGAAGGAGTTGTGTGTCAGGATGCAAATGTTTTCTCATTTGTCCTCCGTACTTCAGGTTGGTCATTAGCCCAGATAGCGTGTTGTGGGGCAGATTGGCCTATCTTTCAACACCCCAGGCAGATACATAAAAGGGGCACAGTCCATCCTTGGGGAGTCTGGTCCTGGCAGCTTCCCTTTGGCCCCATTGCCAGGGTTCTCCTGCCTGAGCAGCATTGGCTCTGACCCCCTGCTCCTGCCTTGAGGCATAGGGCCCCTTTGGGAGCCAAGAGGATGGCAGCTTCCTGCTAGAAGCCTAAATAACATGAAAGGGTGGGGCCAGGAAGGCCAAGTGACACAATTAACCTGCCAGAAGGGCATTCACAGCACACTGCCATTGGGGTTGAATGAGGACTGGAATTCTAAAGACAAGCTCAGCATACTGATTGACAATTGGTACCAGTTGATCAAACCCTCCCTCCTGTGCCAGCTGGAATGTATCGCTGATCATAACTTGTATTTGCCACTGCTGGAGGGCCTCCACAGTGTCTGTCAGCCAAATTCAAACATAATTTTAAGTTCCCTTCTCATGTCTTAGATGAAAAAGGTAGAGGGAGGCCTTCAAATGATGATGCCCCATGTAAAAGAAGAGACTTAACTCCATACCTCCAGCCTCTTAGAGTGAGAGCGCCATACATTTTTGGCCCAGATGGGAGAAAAAATCATGCTTCAAAGTTCTCTCTTAGTCTCTGCAGCCCGTCAGATCCTGCTCGGCCCCTAAAAGCCCTGATCATGTTGGCAGAGGCAAAGCAAATGTCCATGGCATTTACCGCAGCCCCAACTTCATCATGCTCCAGACATTCCCACTCTGGACCCCCAAATCCTGTCCTTGCTTTCCAGGAAATCTATTTATTTATTTGTGAGGTAAATGACTGAATTAATTTTAAATTAGCCTGTGCCCTCTCAGTTTAATTCAGCGTGTCCCCTTCCTTGTTCCTCACCCCTAGGGGTCAGTATTTGGCTCAAAAAGTCATGAGAAGATTTCCAAAATCATGAAGATGATACTTCTCTGGGATTGGAAGCAATAGAGTAGCAACATCCTTGCTAGGCCATCTCATGAGTCTTGTAGCTTCCTCTCCTCTGGGGGCTTTAAATCCCACCATGGCTGCTATGGACACGAACTGGACTGGGGAGCAATGGTCTTGGGCCTATTGTAAACTAATGTGGTCCCTTGGCCTGCAGCCTCTCAGATTTAAGTCCCAGGAAGGGAGACAGAGTCTCTGCCACCTTAGAGGAGTCTGGCAGCAGTAGAGGAGGTAAGGCTGGAGGTAGAGACACCTACTAGGAAATTTTTGGTTCCAGCGAAGGATGGCAATTGCCTGATCTCAAGCAGGTGAGTGGGATGGAGAGCAGAGGACACCCCGGGGACCTCTGTGGCTGACTGGATGAGGCAGACAACAGACAGGTGGTGATCCTGATGATCCCAAGATTTGTGGCTGGGTGGCTGAGCAGGTTGTAGGGCCTTTCATTGAAAGAGAAAACAGAAAAGAAGAAAATGTTGAGGGCGAAGGAGGCGATGAACTCAATTTAGATTCCATTGAGTTGGAGCTGCCTGTGGAATAGCTTCTTAAAAAATAATCAGTAATATGGAAAGTGTCCTTTTCCCCCAAAACATATTTATTTCACTTGAATGCTTTCTTTTCTAAGCTTGGAGCTCAGAGCTCTGGGAATCTAGCCAACTGGAAGAATGTTTGCAAAGGAAAGTGAGTGGACACACCCAACTACATCCTGAAGCAGCACTCTGGTCCCAGTGCACAAGCGTGTGCACAGTAGACTAGCGTTCTTAGCACAACATTGAAATTTTTTTTCCCTGAAATGTAGTCTTGATGTGTGTTGAATAAGATATACCGCGTTTCTAAGAGATTATGGATGCTATGTGTACACCACCACTTGTGTGCTTTCGATTTTCATTTTCTCTGTGGTTTCTCATCCCTCAGATTAGTTTTGGTCTTTTAATTAATTGTCTTTTAAATTCTGACCTACACCAAAGGCAAAAGAGAGTAACTGTGGTTCATTGTTACATCCAGTTGTTGAAGGTATCTCCTATCTTGACTACTCAGATCCCTACGAAACTTTCTAATCTGGACATCTGAGTCTTCTAGTGTCATTTTTAGCATCAAATATTAGAATCAATTAGAATGCCTTGTCTATAGTGACACCACTTTGGAAAGGCTGATCATTTTTTTGCTGGTGTTTCCTTGCTGTGCCCTTGGTATTTCCGAGCTGTCCTCTTTAAGCACTGAAGCAATTAGTTCTGAGAAGGCTGATTCTTCAGGGTCCAGTGCTCTCCTGCCTTTCATTTGCTGAAGCTGTACATTTTAATGAAGTTGTTTCATCTATGTTGCCAAACACCAGAATTTTGCTGCTTCAATTCTAATTATCTCGACTGGCAAATGCTGTGTTTTATTAGAGCTCTCAAGTGTTCTGTTAAATGTCCATACACTATGGTGTTAGGCACATAAATTAGATAAGCTGTGCTTACAGGTTATGGATGAAGGAGTTAAATATTTTCGTCACAGTCTTAAAAGTGCAGTGGGGATTGCCTTCTGTGGGGTATCAGTGTTGCCCTCTTCTCTGAGCTGCTTCCTCTCTCCCCCATCAACCAACACAAACACAAATGGCCTGAATACTGTGGCTATTTTATTCTTACCCAAAAGAATAAAAATATATGGGCTGCTACGGGCTGCACCACCGTAGAAGCCCCGAATCGGTGTTTCTTGGGTTCTTTCTACCCCCTACTCTGGACTCCTTTCATTTTCTCCCAGATAACCCTGTGGGTCCACAGGTGGATTTGGTTCGCCTGGAGTATGCTGACTGGCCCGGGTGACCTGGCACCACCCCCACCCTGTTTGTGGTCATGAGGCAATGCTGTGTGGTGGTTAGGGGCATGGCTTCTGTCATCCTGAAGACCAAATCCCAGCTTCGCCACTACAGAGTTTGGCGAGTTACACTTGACCTTGGAAACCTCAGTTCTTATTGATAAAAAGAGGAGAACCATAGCCCCTTGCATGTTCTGAAAGGATTAAATGAGATGATGTAGGTAAAGTGCTTGGGTACAGGCCATGGCACATAATAAGTTCTCAGTACATTATCAGGGCAGCCTTACCACGGCTCAGGCCCACGTGGCCGCTCTGCTGCTGCCTGGCAAGGTAGACCCTCAGGCTGCCTGATGCCTAGGCCCCTGATTCTGTCCCAAAGGCCCTGTTGCAGGGCATCATCTGCTTTTGTCTCTCTCGTATGTGACTGGGCACCAATGGTATGAACCCTTTGCTTTATTAATGAGTCACAGGATTGACAAAAAAAAAAAAGATGTCAGGATTTTACCTAGTCTGCTGTTACTGTCTTTTCAACCTGGGACTCAGGCATACATTTGAGGGAATTGGAGGGGCTGTCCCAGAGGAGCATCTAATGATGACACAGTCTTTAATCAGAATTATCTCTCTCCTCCAACTCTGGCCTGTGGTCTTTGAACCAAATTTGTGTCTCCTTTTCCCTTTCCACCAGTCTTCCAGATCTGTCCAAGAAGAACTCTAGCTGCACATGTTTACTCTCACATTTTCTCTTTTCATATAATCCTCTACACTGTCTTTGAGAAGTAAATGCAATGTTTTTCAATGCATAATTTATTCCCTGCAGGCTAATATGATCATGAACAAGAACAGATCTTATTAAAGTTGCTAAGAGAAATGAAATAAATTTGATAAAAGTTAATAGAAGTGTGCTTAATTCACATTTATACCTTCTCAGCTGCTCTTTGCACATATTTAGCAATTTTTCTGGGGAAGTTATGGTCTAGTCCAGCGCAGTAGCTGTCTTAATTCTCCGAGAAAACCACGTAATCATCTTGAGCAGGAACAATTTCTCTGTTTTGAGGTCTTCCTCCCCAGCACTATGTAAGAAGGCATATACACCCATAAGAAGAAAGAGCAAGTAAAGATAATTCTGTAATACAATTTTTATAACTTTCATAAAGCCCCTACTTTATTCTGAACAAAGTTGACAATCTATGAATAGTTTACAAACCATCAGGAAAGAAAATAAAGAACAACAGTCTTTTTAATAATGTCTAGAATAGAAAAAAGAGCAATTTTCCCCAATCTGGCTACAGGATTATTGGTCTCTTTTTTATTCTGTGCATCAAATATATTTTTTCCCTGAGTACCCCTGGTCATAATGTTCATTAGGGATGTTTGATAATCAGAGTGTACCTTAGCTTTACACTCTTTTGCAAATTGCAGAGGTCTTCATTCTGCAGTGACTCTGGGATCCCCAGGTAGGGACACCCATAACCTGCTTGGCTGGGATTTGATCCTGGGTTCTTAGTGTCCAGAGGTAACAGAGATTTGGAGAGTTGGCTTTTGTATTAAAGGAAATGCCTATATTAACAAGTGACACTTCTCGAGCACAGGAAAAGCTGAAGTATTGGCTTCAGAACAAGCAAAATAATTGCCAAGGGCATCATAGAAAAGGTGCATTTAGTCATAAAAATGTATATCTCAAAGAAACAATGGATTTACCTCCAGTAAGACTGACCTATATTTGCTGACAGATGGGTCTTTGAACAAGGAGCAGTATGTGTCACTTTACCAAATGGGACCAAAAATAAAAGATTTATTAGCTTCACTTTTCTTCACGAGAAGAGGTTTTCTATGTATCGTTAGTTACTTTATCATGAATAACATGTAGTGTCATCTTGGTGCTTATTAATCATCCTTTCCTTCCAACCAACTGTAAGAATAATTAGATGAAATTGGTGGCAGACCATCGCTTCCACATTAATCTTCTTAAGCTGGTGTCAGTGAAACATTCAAACATTAACATCTACCACAAAAGTGCTCTTAAGCGTGTTTCTGAAGTTTGAAATTTTTAGTTATCAGTATTTGGAAAGCAAACTCTTTGTCTTGTATCAAGCAAAGATGTAGATGGTAAAACCCGTAAGAAATCGAGTGTCTCTCGTCACTGGGAGGTACAGGTCTGCTGAGAGAGCAGTTTCAGAGCCAGATTCAATGTAGGTATTTTTGCAAGCTTTGGAAACCACCTGTCCAGTCGAGAGGTTCCTGGCTAGTCTGCTTCATGTTCTCACTCTGGTCCCCAGGCTATTGTGATGCAGGGGGTGTCTTACTGAAGAGGGGAATGACCCCTGAACTCACCAAGTGGGTTCTTGGCTTCATGGGGAAAGAATTCAAGAGCAGCCAGCTAGCAGCAGAAAGTTTATTAAGAAAGAGACAGACAATAGATCTTACTCCACAGACATAGTAGGGGGTCTTTTCCTGAGCAGGAAGGGGGGCCCGTTATGGGACAATGATAACGCTTTTAAATAACTATTCTTTAGTTATTTGTTGAATGAATAATAAATATGATATAATTTATATTTTTAAAAAAACCCACAGCAAACCATATATTTCTCTGTGTGTTGAGAGAGGGAGGGAGAGAGGAAGAGAGGGAGGGAGAGAAACAGAGTAGGAAAATGTCTAGACGAAGCCTACTAGTGGACCTACTTGTTGCTTTTCAGGATGGGAGTAGCTATTAGCAGAGTGGTCAAGAACAGGGCTGGGACTAGAGTGAGGCAAGCCAGACTCCTAGAAACCTCACTGTTAGTGAGTACTTGCATGAACCCAAGAGTGAAAACCTCCCTACATTTTTCACCCTGTGTGTCTCCCTTGCCTCATCCTATTCCCAGACCTCAAAGACTTTCTGTTTACTTTTGAATTATATGACATTTCATATTTTCAATGATAATCTGTTGTTTAATTTTTTAAAATTCAGAGAAATCAAAGAGGGAACAAAAGAAAAGCAAGCTATTTTTTGAGATATTTTTTAAATTATAAAGAAATTATTTGTTTTTAAAATCAGAAATTAGGACTGAAGAATTACTCATTTTCTGCATTTTCTTTAGGGCCCAAGTTACTCCCTACTGTATGATATTAAGTGTTGAAGAAAGTAAAATCCACTCTTTTAGGTCCCAAATGAAGTTTGTTGCACTGAAGCAGTAATACAATTAGTCAGATCCAACATAACCATAAATGTGCTAGTTAAAGTGGGAAAATATCAGTACCAGGATAATCTCAAAACTGCAGAAACATTTAAGTAGTTTTCTTTTGTGATCTCAAAGTCACTTTCAAACATGATCATCTGGGTTCTATATACTTGATCTCTGGTCATTCCTTTCCTGCACACTAAGAGCACAGAGGGCCATGTGTTGCCCCTCAGCTCATGGCCAGGGGATTGCATGACACAGCACTGCTGTCTGAATGATTTACTCTCTCTCCCAGTTCACTTAATTCACTGACGGGGCGTGCCTTACCACAGAAGGATTTGCTTCATTAAAGTGCAAAAACGTAATCATTTAACCTTGTGCAAAGAATGAAGGGATGGAGATCATTTGCTCGTTTGTCTTTATGATGATGTAATTGTATTTCTGTATTGTTATGATGGAAATTATGATCTATTGCAGGAACATCAGGAGAGCATTCTGGGTAACACCATGCAAAGTGTGATTGCATTACTCAACAATCTGGTTACCTGCAAAGATTCGAATATGAAGCTACTTTATGAACAAGGTAAATGCTTCTTAGAGTTGAGTTTTGCTTCTGATTCTGTTAAGGTTTTCCTATTTGTAAGTTTGCTCATCTTATGTAATGGGGAGTCTGGAGGCACTATTTAAAATTGATGAGTCAAAATAGATAGTTAAGAATCTATAAATAATAATGATATTGCCAGCAAAAATTGGAAGTGAGGTTAGATAGGGATAGTTTCCCTAAATTAATTTGTTCTCTTTCATGGCACAAAGTCAATAGGCACTGCTTAAAGATGATAAAGCAAGAAATAGAACTATAAGCATATTATTTAGATTGATTGCTACCTCATCTCAGTTTGTTTTCTGTTGCTATAACTGAATACCTGACACTGGATAATTTATAACAAAAAGAAATTTATTTTTTACAGCTCTAGAGGCTAGGAAGTCCAAGGTCAAGGGGCCACATCCGGTGAGGGCCTTCTTGCTAGTGGAGACTCTGCAGAGTTCTGAGGTGGTGCAGGGCATGACATGGTGAGGGGGCTGAGCAAGCCAGCTCAGGTCTCTCTTCCTCCTCTTATAAAGCCACTAATAACGAACCCTCAGGACCTCGTCTAATCCCAGTTACCTCCTAAAGGTCCCACCTCTCAAATACTACAGTCAGATTTCCCACACTCTTAATACCACTACAATGGGGATTAAGTTTCAGCGTAAATTTCGGAGGGGACAAACATTCAAACCATAACACTGCCAAAGAAAATAAAAACAGGTATGGCCAAAAGCACCTTGGAAAATGAGACTGAATGGGTTGACAGTGGCTTGCTTTACATATTATGCATATCAGTACTGTTACAATTTTTAAAATCGTGTACAGTCATGTATTAACTACAGGGGTATGTTCTGAGAAATGCATAATTAGGCAACTTTGTTGTTATGTGAATATCATAGAGTGCACTGACACAAGCCTAGCTGGAATAGCCTACTACACACCTAGGCTATATGATGTGGCGTATTGTTCCTAGGCTCCAAACCTGTACAGCATGTTACTGTACTGAATACTAGGCAACTGCAACACAATGGTAAGTATTTGTGTATCTAATATATCTAAACATAGAAAAGATACAGTAAACATAAGGTATAAAAGATAAAAAATGGTACACTTGTATAGGGCACTTAGCATGAGTGGACCTTACAGGACTGGAAGTTGCTCTGGGTCAGCGAGTGAGTGAGAGGTGAGTGAATGTGGAGGCCTAGGACATTACTGTACACTTCTGTAGACTTTGTAAATACTGTACACTTAAATGACACTAAATTTATAAAAAATATTTTTTCTTTCTTCAGTGATAAACTAACCTTAGCTTACTGTAACTTTTTTACTTTATAAACTTTTAATTTACTAAAAATTTTTTAAATGTTTTGTAGTAACACTTAGCTTAAGACACAAACATATTGTACAGCTTTATGTCCTTATCCTATAAGTGTTTTTCTATTTGAAATTTTTTTCACTTTTTAAGCTTTTTTTGCTAAAAACTGAGACACACACACTCATATTAGCCTAGGCCTACACTGGATAAGGATCATTAAGATGTTACTAGGTGATAGGATTATAATATACATCTATTATAATCTTATGTAACCACCATCATGTATGTGTTCTGTTGACCAACATGTCATTATGTAGTGCATGACTATATATGTTCTACTTTTATGCTGATAAAATAATAAAAGCTTTCATTGGAATTGTTCACAAAAATCAGACTTGGACAAAATCTGTTGCTGAATAAAATCATCGAGTTGGCTGTGCTGATTTTGCCCCAAGAATTTAGAGTTCTAATTCTGTGTGGTCATTATACCTAAATGTTGGTAATATTTTTTTCCTCCCTTAAGAAACATGTGTTCACATCCAGTGATAAATATTTATAACAGTTGTGGGGCTTTGGTTCATAGAGATCTTTAGTCTGTTTATGGATATAGCATAATTTATTTAATCAGTGCTCTAGTGATGGATATGTGCTGTCTCCAATATTTAGCTATTACAAATAGTTCTGCAATGAATAGCCTTATACATACACATTCTTTCACATGGAGGCAGGACTATATATAGGGTAAATTACTGGAATTGGAATTGTTAGATCAAAGGGTGTATATATTTATAAATGTTGTAGATATTGATAAGTTGCCCTAAGTGATGTGCCAATTTATACTATCAGCAAGCCACATGAGATTGCTTGCCTTTGAATCTAAGAGCATGTTATGTTTCCCCCTTTGTTCAAGACATTTTTATGTTTGTCAGAGATGTTTTGTAATTTTCTTTATATAGGCCTTATGCATTTTTTGTTAACTTTATTTCTTCCTAGATATTATATCTTTTTTGCTTGTTACCAGAAATGAGGAATTTTCTGCCATTACTACTTCCAGTTTATTCTTTATGTTTGAAAGTTTTTGATTTCTGTGTATGCAGTATTGTACCTGTTAATTCTTTTATCATCGTCAGTAGTAGTAATTTTTAGATGATTCTCCTAGTTTTCTAGTTATATAATCATAATAATTGCAAATGATAGTTTTCTTTCCAATTTTTATAATGCTACTTTTTTCCTTTTGTCTAATTACAAGATTCAAAGAGAATGGGATAGAGGATATCTCAGATTTGTTTCAAGATCTTTTTTGCTGGTTAAGGAGGTACCCATCTATTTTAATTTTATCTATGTTTTCTTTTGTAATCAAGAATAAATAATGAAACCCTCAGCCAAAATTATACTGAATAGGGAAAAGTTGAAAGCATTTCCATTTAGAATTGGAGCAAGACAAGGATGCCCACAGTCACCACTTCTAGTCAACATAGTGCTGGAAGTCCTAGCTAGAGCAATCAGGCAAGAGAAAGAAATTAAGGGTATCCAAATGGGGAAAGCGGAGGTCAGACTATTGCTCTTTGCTGATGATATGATCTTATTATCTAGAAAACCCCAAAGATTCCTTCAGTGGAGTCCTGGAATTAATAAATAAATTCAGCGAAGTCTTAGGTTACAAAATCAATGTATGTAAATCAGTAGCATTTCTATATGCCAACAACAGTCAAGCTGAGAATCAAATCAAAGGCTCAATACTTTTCACAATAGCTACAAAGAGAAAAATACCTAGGAATGTATTTAACCAAGGAGGTGAAAGATCTCTGTAAAGACAACTACGAATCACAGAGGAAGGAAATCACAGAGGATGTAAACAAGTGGAAAAACATATCATGCTCATGGATCAGCAGAATCAACATTGTTAAAATGTCTATACTACCCAAAGTGATTTACATACTCAGTGCAATCCCCGTCAAAATACCAATGTCATTTTTCGCAGATCTAGAAAAAATAATTCTACGTTTCTTTTGGAACCAGAAAAGAGCCTGAAGAGCCAAAACAACCTTAAGCAAAAGGAACAAATCTCGAGGCATTACTTTACCAGACTTTAAGCTATACTACAAGGCTATAGTAACCAAAATAGCATGGTACTGGCACAAAAATAGAGACATAGGCCAATGGAGTAGAACAGAGGACACAGATATGAAAGCATCCACATATTGCCATCTGATCTCTGACAAAGCAGATAACAATATACACTGGGGAAAAGATACCCTATTCAATAAATGGTACTGGAAAAATTGGATAGCCATATGTAGAAGATTGAAACAAGATCCATATCTCTCACCTCTCACTAAAATTAATTCAAGATAGATAACAGACTTAAATCTAAGACATGGAACTGTAAGAATTCTAGAAGAAAATGTTGAAAAAACTCTTCTAGATATCAGCCTAGGCAAAGAATTTATGAAGAAGACCCCAAAGGCAATCACAGCAACAACAAAAATAGATAAATGGGACTTGATTAAATTAAAAAGCTTCTGCGCAGCCAGAGAAACAATCAATAGAGCAAATAGACAACTTACAGAATGGGAGAAAATAGTCACATGCTATATATCCAATGAAGGGCTAATAATCAGAATCTATAGCAAATCAGCCAGAAAAAAATTTCAAACAACCCCATTAAAAAGTGGGCAAAATATGTGAACAAAAGCTTTTCAAAAGAAGATAAACTAATGGCCAAGAACATATGAAAAAATGCTCAGTGTCACCATTCATCAGGGAAATGCAAATCAAAACCACAATGAGATACCACCTAGCCCCAGTAAGATGGCTTTCATCAAAAAGTTCCAAAACAATAGATGCTGGCAAGGATGTGGAGAGAAAGGAACACTTACATGCTGTTGATGGGACTGCAAATTAGTACAACCTCTATTGAAAATAGTGTGAAGATTTCTCAAGAACTAAAAGTAGACTTATCATTTGATCCAGCAATCCCACTACTGGGTATTTACTCAAAGGAAAAAAGTCATTTTATCAAAAAGACACTTGCACTAAAATGTTTATAGCAACACAATTCACAATTGCAAAGATGTGGAATCAACCCAAGTGCCCATCAAGTCATGAGTGGATTAATAAAATGTGGTATATTATACCATGGAATACAACTCAGCCATAAAAATGAATTAATACCTTTTGTAACAATCTGGATGGAACTGGAAACCATTCTCCTTAGTGAACTATGGCAAGAATAGAAAAACACCACATGTACTCACTATTACATTGGAACTAACCAAATAGAACTCATATGCACAGATGGAAGTTAAACTCAATGGAAATCAAGCCAGGTGGAAGGAGGGGGAGGGGATGGGTGAAATCGTACCTAATGGATACAGTGTACAGTTTCTGGGTAATGGGCACTTATAACTTTGTCTCAAGCAGTACAAAAGCAATCCATGTAACCAAAACATTAGTACCCCTCTAATATTCTGAAATTTAAAAATGTTGGTGAATTTTTGAGCAAAAAAAAAAAGAATAATGACTTTGTCAAATGGTTTCTTTGCCTCTGTGGAAATGATTGAGATTTTTCTTTGAATCTCTCCATGTAATGGATTATATTTAATAGGTTACCTCGTATCGAACTCATCCTAGTGTTTGAGTCATTACCCATAGTTAATTATGATATATTGTTCTTTGTGCTAATTCTTTGCTGATATTTTATTCAGGATTTTTCATTGTCATTCATTAGAGTGATTTGTGTGTTTGTTTTTGATGGGAGAAATACACTCTTTGCCAGATGTTGATGTTAATGCTGTTTTCTTAAAAAAAAAAAAAAAAGAAAGAAAAAAAGAAGTATTTTTCTCTTTCTGTGCTTCTGGAAAAGTTTAGTTATCATTGGAATTACTGTGTTTCCCCAAAAATAAGACAGAGTCTTGTATTAATTTTTCCTCAAGAAGACACCCTAGGGCTTTTTTTCAGGGGATGTGTTAATTTTTTTTAAGTACAGTACAACAATCTACATTTATTCAAATATAGTTCAGTCGTCTTCTTCTAGAACATCATCATAACTCTCCAAACCCCGAATTCCATCCTGAATTTCTTGCGACTCTATTTCCTTTAGAACCATTGGCTCCAATCTCTCATGTGGAGCAATAGAGCTCTCATGGGGCAGATGAGAAGGGCTGCTCGTCTTTTTACC